>CAJNOL010002145.1:34904-45444 GCA_905250125.1 Rotaria sordida | reverse complement strand
CTTTTGATTGACTTCATCTCTTAAATAATACATTGATGATGTACATATTTAATATCCATTTCAATTTTAACTGGACTATCATTATTATTTGTTGTATTAATTAAAACATACATCGATGTGACTTGTTGACATAATTGCATTGAAGACTCTTCTGATTGTTCTTTTTCTAAAACCAAACATTCCTAAAAAGACAAAAAGATTAGAGAATATATATAAAACAATAGTTTGATTTATACTCGACGAAATACGTACTTGGTTAATCTTCTCGTATTTCAATTTTTGTTCTAACACTTGATGATCATATAATTGTTGTTTGTTTATGAATGCTTCAGACGAATAACGGTATACTTATCGACCACGAGAAAATTTCTGTTTTAATACTGATGCAAAAAATATCTAAACGAAACAAAAACATAAAGTAAAGATGAAAATGTATTCAATCTTGTATTAAGCATACCATGTGTTCATTGAATATTTTACTAAATGCTGCATATTTTTTTTTATGGCAACCATTATTCGATCGAATTCAAACGATGTTAGATAGAAATCAATACTATAAGTATTGACTGCATTATGATGAATTATTTTATAACTATTATTGTTTCTTTTATCATTGTGCTGGAAAGTTTGCTGGTGATGCATCTCGAACAGCTTCTTGAAAAGCTTTATCAAACCTTGGAAACACGTACTGTAATGAAAAATCTTTTCTTGATTGAAATGTTGTTGAACTTGTTGAAGAATTATCTAACAGTTGATGGATCATTGATCAAATGGTACATCAGTAAGTTGTAAATCATTTGAACGCAATAATGATTGATCAGCAATTGAATTGATGCATAGGAACTTGGTGGAGATATTTTAAGTTGGTGCTGCTGTTCTCTGTAGTGGTGTACACTATTAATATTGAAAAATGATAAATTATTTGATTCATGGAAGTACAATTATTGTTTGAATGTATCAGATATTTTTTGTTTAATATCACAGCTCTACTAAAACAGAAAAGAAAACAAAGTTAATCAACTAAAGGAAATGAACAAATATTTACTTATTACTTGAAAAACTTTATTTTTCTTAAAATCTCCAGTTTTTTTCGAATGTTCTTTCAATCTCAATGATTGATTTGTTAATAACATTATCATCTGTATTAGTCGATATTAACTCTTCAATTGATAATGAACTTAAATGTTATAATAATACATCATGAATTTTGTCTTCTGAAATAAATGAAAAATAGACCGAATAGTAAAATAGTAAGTGATTTGCCGATAGATTAAAATTTGTCAACGTATTTATCCAAATCATTATCAGTCAACCATCTGGAGACATTTTCAATACTCTACTCTATATATTATTAATCTAAAATAAAGTAGACAAATAGAAAAAATGAAAACGATATTTTTACTTGTTCTTAAGTCTTCTATAAGGAAATAATACGAAGGATTTCAAAACAAGTTAAATAGATATATCAATATCAAGAAATTAAAAAATATTAATCAGCAAAAGTTCACAGATAAGACACACGAATGAAACACAAGTTTTTTATACGACATAAAAAAAACAAGTGATTATTAGTACAATGATTTTCTCGAAATAGAAATAGAATTTCGAATATTGTTCAAAACTATTGTTGATTTTCGATTTTCCAAAATGAATCTTTCCAAAAATCAAACATTTTCTAACTATTTCAAATTTGACCAATAAATAATGGAATTTTCAAAATCCCTTAGCATTTTTAAAGTCGATTTTCTAAGAAGTAGAATTTATACAAAATTTACAGTGCATGATCTTTTCGGCAATCAATCAAAAAGGTACTATTGATGGGAAAATGCACATGGAGTCTTCTACTGTCGTCTGATATATCCCTTCTTTTTGCTATAAACTTTCCTGTTTTTTACTCAAGATATATCTTCCAGATTGTTATTAGTTTAGACTTCTTATATGAATTCCATAAGTGATTGCGTGAATCTTTCGATAACAATAAAAAATCATCTTGTCTTCCTTCCACTTTCTTTAAATAGGACATGTGTTTTGACAAGTTCGAGTAAGTGATAAACAATACCAAATATCCTTAAAAAAACAGAATTAGTATTGAAAAATTCATATCATGTATATTTATTACTATGATTAGGTAACTAGTAAACGACAAATCTCTTCATAAATATGAACCAGCTATGTCCATATACTTATTTATGCAATTTTTTTAGACTGATGCATAATCATTTCCTATCTATTTTGAAGTACGAATATGTCAAAACTTAATTTTAATGAAATATTCATGTGAACTTTAAATTAATTATTTACTTATATTACACTGTAATTTCATCTTTAGATATATTTGAAGTTTACGCAATACTGATAATCAAAAGGACACTTATAGTAAGGAGATAACAGCCAAACTATAAACAACGACACAGTAGCGTTTACTCTTATACCATTTGTACTTTATTAATACTTCCCTGAGGATTATTGACGATGCCATCCAGTTTTCTATTTATAACATAAATCAATATTGAAAAAAGTTCGACAAGAATATTTTATTCATTATATTACACATACGAACATATATATATATCTACAAATTACTGAGCATCATGTTATCAAAAATAGCAACCTAGAATACTCTTTCATGTGAGTATAAGATTTTACACTCTAAATATCTTCTTCAATGTTTTTTTAAAATTTCGTCTTGCTTAGTATTAGCAAGAACTATATCATTGATGGTTAGGTTACATCAACGTCTTTAACACAATATAGATAACCTATATACTCCCAAGGAGAAAAATATAATTCTTTTTTAATTCTTTCTTTTTCTTTCTCTCTCTATCTCATACGATTGTATATGACCTTGTATGTCATTGTATGAATAAAAAAGTAAACTATATTTATTTAAACATATTATATTTTATTCACACATTAATTATTTTACTTTGCATTTATTTCAAAACGACATAATTTTATTACATTTAGAAAGTAAAATACAGCAACGAAAAGAACAAAAATATCTTTATAACGTTTCTCAGTTTTAGAGTATACATATGGTTAAACGCATTTGTTTTTGAATACTCATTGTTTTCTGTAGTTAGTAATAGGCTTCACAAATTCTTATGCATTCTAATACCAACAATCGATTATAATAAAAATAGCTCAATATTCTTTTGTCCTTTGATATCATCAATACCTATGCACATGGAAAAAACATGTGCTGCATCATCACATGTTTTTTTTCTTTCTCATTCCTTATCTCACAATGTATTTCTATTGTGCATTTGATTGATACAATTTACATTATTCTTGACAGTTTCAATGATCATCTATCTCATTATCTTATCATTTCAAACTATAATCAACAAAGAGAGAAATAATGTATGACTCAAGCACACAATCATCTATTGCTAAAAATAAGACGCTTGTTTCGTATCAAAGGTTGTCATATGAATGCCTACGGACATTTTTCTTTTGAATCTACTAAATTTTCTTCAATATTTCGGATTTTTTTTTCAATATTGTATGCCATAAAAAAATACTATTTTTGATGGAATTAATTAGAAGAATTTTACTTACAACTACTTGCACCATATCGATCAATTCATCAATGTAAAACATATTTTATTAATCACTATATGACTATCGAAGAAATTGATAATTTGATTCTTATAGCTCAAACAACACATCATTTTATTTTTGATACAGAGTATGACTATCGTACAAATCATCTGGCTCTGATTCAAATATTTTTTATGCTTGATACACAACAAATTTCTCCATTATTAATTGTCGAAGTAAATTTTATTACCCGATTATGCTTCAATCATATTTAATAAATTACAAAAATTATTCACTATCATTTTTCGTGACGATTCACATTTATATTGTTGGGGTTCACTACTTGCTGAATTAAATTTGTTTTTAAAATTTCAACTTTTTTCTTTACCTTTCCCTTCTTATTTACACAACAGTCAAGCTGTTTTTTAAAATTTGGTTTGATGAATGGTTACAATGTTCATTATTAATTAAAGATGATACTATAGATACAAATAATGATACATTAATCATTACTGCACCTGTTAATGATCCAACATTATTTCTATCACCCGAAACAATTAATCGAATTAAATTAATAAAAAATGAAGCCTGGGGTCTTCAAGATTTGATCGCATATATATTTCATCAATATTTATCTAAGAAATAAACATTACAACGATGGTCCCGAGGCTTAGATCCTCGATTTTCGAACAATGATAAAACCTTATCAGCAACTCGTCGTTCAAAATTAATTGAATATTTTACATATGATTGCTTCTCTGTAGCACAATTAATATTATTTATGTATAACTCACATATTCCAAGTGCACGACAATGTGTTAGATATTCTATGAGCCCAGGCGAGTATCAGGTAATAAATACTACACCTGCTTTTGGCTTTTTATTTCAGAATGAACCTTCGTCTATGTGTGCCTGTAATGATGAACCAAATGATTATTGGATATCGACAGAATCGATATATTTATGAACTCATACGATCAATTAATACAACTATTACAATGGCAAAACATATATTAAAGCTTTATAATATTAAATATCGAAATATCAACATCGTAAATTCAACTTTATACATTGATTTGAAATCGTTAAAACATCAAGATGAATATGAAGAATTATCACCAATGGATATATTTCTGTAATTCATGTGCATCTAAGTCATATATATATTTTGTTTCTCCTTGTCGTTGTTCCTGTTTTATTATTATTATTCACTGTATATTATTCATGATTATTGCAGATATTTTACGTTGTTCTAAAGAAGGCAATCAAGAAGTATGTATATTTTTGATGCGCAAATTTTATTAAAATTGAAAACTATTGAAACTACAGAAATGAAGATAAAAATTGTTAAGAATATGAAAAAGAAGACGCTAACTAGTCAAAAATATGAGAGCATAAAACTAACTACATGAAAAAATGAGGATAAAGAACTAGCTACTGAGTAATGTTCAATGTTAAAAATAAAATTGTATGGAAATGGTTGATTATTGATGTTGATGAGCGTTTGTGCCATGTTTTCTATAAAGAAAAATTAATGATCCATTCCAGTGTCATGAAGTACCCGACATGATAATCACAAAGAAGAATGTGCGACTGATGAAATAAAATATTAGCAACACTCTCTCAATGTGTTATCATTAAAACAATATATTGATACAACATACCTGCTTTATGGCTGAAGACACTATTCAAATATTTATCTTAGCTCAAGACAATCGTAATCCATTACTGCTGTGATCGAAGACCACATCATGCAAAAATTATAACACAATACAATTCTCATGCTTTCCTGAATTCGAGACAAACATTTGCAGTTGATTCATGATTCACCAACACAAGCCAAATGATTAGTTATAACAAAGGTTCTATTCTAATATTTTGCACGATTCCAACAAACGATTTAGACTTGGTTACATGATAAAACGAACAAATGAAAAAATGAACAGTTCATACTAACATTCTATTCAACTACCTTTCTTAATTCGAAGCAAAGATTTACAGTTGATTTCGTTACTGACAGCCATGTGACAAATGAGTAATTAAAACCAACATGTTTTTCAAATCCTTTGCTCAATTCGAAGCAAAGATTTGGAGTTGATTTTGTTATCGACAGCCACGAAGACAATGACTAATTCAAACTAACATTCTTATCAAGTATTTTGCTCAATTCAGAGCAACGCTTTGCACCTGATTTCATGAGCAACGAACATCTGATGAATGAACTATTCGCAACAAAATCTTATTCAAGTATTTCGTATCATTGGAAGCAAAACTTCCAGCTGATTTATTTATCGATGAACACATAACAAATCACTAGGTCAAACACAGACTCTATTCATGTATATTGCTACCTTCCACAGAAAGAAATAGATTTCATTTCATGATTGACCAACAGCTGACAAATCGAATATACAGATTAACAGGATAGTCTCATATTATGCAACAACTCCAAGTACACATTCTGATTTCATTCCACAATCCAGCAGCACATGACAAATGAAAAATGCACAAGAATATTCATTTCAAACATATTCCTCGATTTGAAGTGAAGATGTGGTTTTAATTCCATCATCGGCTAACACATTTCAAAAGAATAATTCTAACTAATATTCTATTCAACTATTCTGCTTCGTTCTAACCAGACAATGGAAGTGGAATTCGTTATCGATGAACATATGATAAACAAGTAGTTCAAACAAATATGCTATTCAAGTATTCACCTTCGTTAAAAACAACGGTTTAGCGTTGACTAAATGAAGACGGACACACATTAAAAGAATAATTCGTATAAAAACTTCATTCAAAAATTTTGTTTCATGCAAACCAAAGCATTGGAGTTGATTTTGTTATCTATCAATAGATAATAAATGAATCATTTAAACCAACATCAATTCAAATACTTTCCACCATTCGAATCAACAACTTCCAGCTAATTTGGTTATCTACTAATAGATAACGACTGAATAATTTGCATCAAAGTACTATTCAAATATTTTGCTATATTTCAACCAAAGATTTGAGTTCGTTTTCTTATCTATGAACAGATAAGGGATGAAAAGTTGATAAAAACATTTCATTCAGATATTTTGCTCCTTTGGAGTCAAAGACTTGGAGTTTCATTTGCTACCTACCAGCAGACAATAAATGACCAATTACAACCAACATCAATTCAAATATTTTGCATCATTCGAACTACAAACTTGGAGTTTCATTTGTTATCTATGAAGAGACAACAAATGAATACTTCAGATTAATATTGTATTCAAATACTTTCTAAAGTTTGAACCAAACACTTGGACCTGAGTTTGATATCTACGAACAGACAACAAATAAATAATTCATAGCAAGATCAATCCAAATATTTTGCTCCATTCGAACAAAAGACTTGGAAATGACCTTGTTCTCTACGAAATGACTACAAATGAATACTTCAATTTAATATTGTATTCAAATATTTTCCAGCATTCGAACTAAACACTTGGAGTTGATTTTGTTATCTACGAATACACAACAAATAAATAATTCACACCAACATCAATTCAAATATTTTCCTCAATTCGAACAAAAGACTTGGAAATGATTTTGTTCTCTACGAAATGACTACAAATGAACACTTCAATGTAATATTGTATTCAAATATTTTTTCAGCGTTCGAACCAAACACTTGGAATTGAGTTTGTTATCTATGAAATAACTACAAACGAATACTTCAAAAAAATATTATATTCAAATATTTTTCAGCGTTCGAACCAAACACTTGGAGTTGAGTTTCTCATCTACGAACAGACAACAAATAAATAATTCATAAGAACATCAATCCAAATATTTTGCTCCATTCGAACAAAAGACTTGGAAATGATTTTGTTCTCTACAAAATGGCTACAAATGAATACTTCAATTTAACATTGTATTCAAATATTTTTTAGCATTCGAACTAAACACTTGGAGTTGATTTTATTATCTACGAACAGGCAACAAATAAATAATTCATAACAACATCAATTCAAATATTTTGCTCCATTCGAACAAAAGACTTGGAAATGATTTTGTTCTCTAAGAATTGACTACAAATGAATACTTCAATTTAATATTGTATTCAAATATTTTCCAGCATTCGAACTCAACATTTGGAGTTGATTTTGTTATCTACGAACAGACAACAAATAAATAATTCAAACCAACATCAATTCAAATATTTTCTTTTATTCGAACCAAAGACTTGGAAATGATTTTGTTCTCTACGAAATGACTACAAATGAATACTTCAAACCAATATTATATTCAAATATTTTTTCAGCGTTCGAACCAAACACTTGGAGTTGAATTTGTTATCTACGAAATGACTACAAATGAATACTTCAAAGCAATATTATATTCAAATATTTTTCAGCGTTCGAACCAAACACTTGGAGTTGAATTTCTCATCTACGAAGAGACAACAAATAAATAAATCATAAAAACATCAATTCAAATATTTAGCTTTATTCGAACAAAAGACTTGGAAATGATTTTGTTCTCCACAAAATGATTACAAATGAATATTTCAATTTAACATTGTATTCAAATATTTTCCAGCATTCGAACTAAACACTTGGAGTTGATTTTGTTATCTGCGAACAGACAACAAAATGAACAATTCACATAAACATTGAATTCATGTATTTCGATCCATTCCAACCAAAGATTTCGAGTTAGCTTTGTTATTGATGAACAGACAAGAAACAAATCATTCAAAAAAAGATTCAAATCAAATATTTTACCTCACTCGAACGAAAGATTTGAAGTTTATTCTTTTATCTACGACCAGACAAAAAAATGAATAGTTCAAAGTAACACTCAACTCAAATATTTTGTTCCATTCGAACCAAAGATTTCTAGTTGATTTTACTATCTATCGAGAGACAGCAAATGAATAATTCACAGCAATATTCAACTCAAACATTTTACTCCATTCGAACCAAAGATTTCTAGTTGATTTTGTTATGTACCAAGAGACAGCAAATGAATAATTAAAACCAACATTCAATTCAAATATTTTGCTCCATTCAAACTAACAACTAGTAGTTGATTTTGTTATCCACAGAGAGACAGCAAATAAATAATCTACAGCAACTTTCAACTCAAATATTTTGCTCCATTCGAACTAAAGCCTTCTAATTGATTTTGTTATCAATCAAGAGACAGCAAATGAATAATACACAGGAACCTTCTATTCAAATATTTTGCTCCATTCGAACCAAGCACTTCTAGCTAATTTTGCTATCAGTCGGGAGGCAGCAAATGAATAATGCACAGGAATATTTTATTCAAATATTTTGCTTCATTGGCACAAAAGATTTGCAGTTAATTTTTTTCTCTACGAACAGACAAAAAAATGAACAGCTCAAAGCAATATTCAACTCAAACATTTCGCTACATTGAAAACGAAGACTTGTAATTGATTTCGCTATCTACCGGAAGATAGTAAATGAATAATGCACAAGAATATTCTGTTCAAATATCTTGCTCTATTAAAAACAAAGACCTGTAGTTGATTTTTTATCTTCGGAAAGACCAGAAATGAACGATTCATATAAGTACTCCATTCAAATATTTTCCTCTATTGCAACCAATGATTTGCAATTCATGTTGTTATCTGCGAATCAACAATACATGAATAATTCACAGTAACATTCTATTCGAATATTTTGCTTCATTAGAACCAAAGATTTGGCGTTGATTTTCTGATCCACGAACAGACAACAAATGAATAATTCACAGTAACATTCTATTCAAATATTTTGCTTCATTTGAACGAAAGACTTCAAGATAATTTTATTATCTAGGAACAGTCTACAAACAAATAATTCAAATCACAACTCAAATCGACTACCTTGTTCCATCCGAATCGAAAAATTGTAGTTGATTTTGTTACGTTCGAGCAGAGAGTAATTGAAAAGCTGATAGGAACATTCTATCCAAATATTTTGCTCGACTAGAACAAGAGTTTTGGAGTTGGTTTTGGTCACCTGCGAATAGATAAAAAATGAATACGTCGCAGCAACATTTTGTTCAAAATGGCTTGCTCCGTTCAGAGCAAAGATTTCCAGCTGATTCCATGATCAAGGAATACTCGAAAAATGAATTAGCCACAATAGAATCCTATTCAAGTATTTCGCCTCATTGAAAGCAAAGTTTTCAGCTGTTTTCTTTATCGAGGAACATATAATAAATCAGTAGTTCAAACAATAATTCTATGTAAGTATTTTGCTTCATTGGGTAGAAGAAAACAGATTTCATTCCATAAACGATCAACATGTGGCAAATCTATTGTACAGATCAACAATATATTTTGATATTGCCCACGATTCGTAGCAAACATTTGGATTTCATTCGATGATTCAAGAATACATGACCAATGAACAATTTATAGAACGATTTAATTTAAACATTTTACTTCATTCGAACGAAAGATTTCGAGCTTATTTTATTATGTACGAACAGACAACAAATGAACAATTCACACCAACATTCAATTCAAATACTTTGCTCCATTCGAACCAAAGATTTGGAGTTGATTTTCTTATCTACGAGTCGATAACAAATGGGTTATTCAAAACAAGATTCAAATCAAATATTTCGCTCTAATCGAGCGAAACATTCGAAGTTGAGTTTGTCGTTTACGAACAGACAACAAATGAATAATTCAAAGGAAGATTCAAATCGAATATTTTGCTACATGCGCACCAAAGATTTGAAGTTGAATTTGTTATCTATAAACACATGAGAACAGAAATGTTCAAACAAGAGTGGTAGTCAAGTATTTCGCACACTTCTAAAGAATAATTATGAGTTGGATTCGTTATCTAGGAACAGACAGCAAATGAATACTTCAAATGAACATTGTATTCAACTATTTTGCTGCATTCCAACGAAAGATTTGGAGTGAATTTTGTTGTCTACGAATAGACAACAAATGAATAGTTTACAGGAACATTGTATTCAACCATTTTGCTGC
>CAJNOL010002145.1:17123-34894 GCA_905250125.1 Rotaria sordida | reverse complement strand
GAATAGTTTACAGGAACATTGTATTCAACCATTTTGCTGCATTCCAATGAATGATTTGGAGTTGATTTTGTTATCTACGGATAGACAACAAATGAATACTTCAAACTAATAGTGTATTCAATATTTTGCAGCATTGGAAGGTGAGATTTGGAGTTGCATTCGTCATGGACGGAGACTTGAAAATTGTATGATCAATAGTAGCATTCTATTCAACTATTTGTATTGATTCAAAGCAAAGACGTAGAGTTATTTCCATGATTGTGGGGCACATGCGAATGAATAATTCCAATTAACATTCTGTTCAATTGTGTCGCTCGATTCAAAGCGTAAATTGGAAGTTGATATCCTTATTGACGAACAGCTGATAAAGGAATAGTTCAAACAAGTTTGCTATTTGAATACTTCGCTTACTTCGAAGCAAGGGTTTAGCGTCGTTTACGGCATTACTAATACGTGATAGACGAATGATGCATACGAACATTCTTTTCATCTATTTGTCGAAGTTGAAAGCAAAGATTTACAATTGATTTTATGATCGGTGAACAATGAATAAATGAATAATTCAAAATAACATTCTATTCAAATATTTTGCTTAATTCTAAACAGAGATTCAATATCTATCCAATGATCGAGCAACACTACAGAAAATGTGTAGTTAAGATAGCTGTTCTTTCGAGAAGTATTATTTCATTGAATTAGAAGCACAGACATCGAGTCTGTTCAATGCTCGAGGAACACAGGGGAATCGAATAATCTATAGGAGAAAAATGTTCAAGTATTTTACTAAATTTCAAGGAGAGGTTTACAGTTGATTTTGTTATCCACAAATGGACAATAAATGAATGACTCGAATTAACATTCTATTTAGATGTTTTGCTGTATTCAAATTAAAGATTTACAGTTGATTGTTTGTTATCGACGAACAGACAACAAATGAATAATTCATACCAACATCAATTCAAATATTTTGCTCCATTCGAACCAAAAACTTAGATAGGATTTTGTTGTCTTCGAACAGACAACAAATGAATACTTCAAATCAACATTGTGTTCAAATAATTTGCACCGTCCGAACTATGAACTTTTAGTTGTTTTGTTATCTACGAACAGACAACAAATGAATAATTCATAACAACATCAATTCAAATATTTTGCTCCATTCGAACTAAAAACTTAGATAGGATTTTATTGTCTTCGAACAGACAACAAATGAATACTTCAATTTAACATTGTATTCAAATGTTTTGCTGCATTCGAACCAAAGGCTTGGAGTTGAGTTTAATATCTATGCACAGACCACAAATGACTACTTGAAATTAACAGTGTATTCAACATGTTGCTGCATTCGAACCAAAGGTTTGGAGTTGACTATGTTATCTACGAACAGATAATAAATGAACATTTCAAATGAACATTTCATTCATATATTTTGCTGCATTCGAAGCAAAGTTTTTGCAGTTGATTTTGGTATGTACGAGGAGACAACAAATGAATAACTCGTATAAACATTCGTTACAAACATTTTGCTCGATTTGAACCAAACATTTGAAGTTGGTTGTCAGGCGAACGATTGGACGGCAACTGAATAAATCGAACAAAGAACTTAGTCAAATATGTTATTCATCTGAAAACGAATTTTTACAGTCGGCTATATAATCGAAGATCACTCGACAAATGAAGAATACAAACAACAGTTATATTCAAATCTTTTGCTTCACTCGAGGCAAAGATTTGGAGTTGATTTTATTATTGACGGCAACGTTACAAATGAATAATTCAAATCAACATTCTATTCAAACATTTTGCTTACTTCGAAGTAAACATTTGGAACTGTTTACATGATCGAAGATCACACAGCAAATGAATAATTCCCACTACCATTCTATACAAATACTTTGCTGAATTCAAAACAAAGATTTGAAGTTGATTTCATTATTTACGCCCTCGTAGCAAATGAATAGTTCAAAGGAACATTCTATTCCAACGTTTTGTTCAATACGAAACAAAGACTTGGAGTTGATTTCACTATTAACGAACACATGACAAGATGAATACCTCGTAGAAACATTCTATTCAAACATTTTGCTTCATTTGAACCAAAGATTCGGAGTTGATTACATAATCGATGAATACACGACAAAATGAATACTTCATAGAAATATTCTATTTAAATATTTTGCTAAATTCAAAGCAAAGATTTGGAGTTGATTACATGATCGACAGGCACACTACAAATGTATAGTTCATACAAAGATTTCGTTCAAATATTCTACTAGCTTGGAAGTCATCGGTTGCTGCTCCCAAGATGTTTGCAGAGTACACGGTTTATGACCAATCCTAAGCACAAAAATACTCCCATATTGTCCTCTTGTCAACGTTAAAAGTGAGAGTTCATGATATGATCCACTGATACACCACAAATGAACACTTCATAGAAAGATCCTATTCAAATAGTTTCTTTACTACAGAGACAACCTGTTCTCTTCACGAAATGACCAATGAATGTATTGCCAATGAATAATTCATACCAACATTCTACCCAAATAATATCGTCACTGCAGAAGAAATATATCCTGTTTGTCGTATGATTGACAAACACATGACAAACGAACACTGTACAGCAAGATTTTATTTACATTATACGATTCCATCGGCGGAAAATTTTCAAGTTTCTCATATGATCGATAAACATACGGCAAACGAATCAGTAATAGGAAGGTTCTATTCGAATAGTTTCCTCACAACAAAAACAACATATCGAGTTCATGATAGATCCCATAAATACACGACAAGATGAATATTCCCAGAAACGTTCTATTCAAATTCTGATCTGATTTTAGAGTAAACGTGTCCACTTCGTAATATGATGAATGAATACTGGCAATAAAAATACTTGAAACAAAACACCAATCCAAACATTTTGCTCGATTCGAACCAAAGATTTAAAGATGATTTTACTATTTACGAACAAACCAAGAAAGAATGATTCCAACAAACAACCTACTCAAATATTTTGCACCATTCGAACTAATAATTTGGGGTTCATATTGCTACTTACTAACCAACCACAAAGAAATCATTCCAACAAACACTTCATTCAAATATTTTGCTCGATTCGAACAAAATACTTTGACTTAATATTGTTACTTACGAACAAACAACATAAAAATAATTCAAACCAACACTCTATTCCAACATTTCGCTCGCTTCGAACCAAAGACATGCAGTTGATTTTGTCATCCACCAACAGACAAAAAATTACTAATTCAAATTAACACTTACTTCAAATATTTTGGCCCTTTCCAACAAAATATTTCGAGCGAACTTTCTTCTTTAACAACAAACTACAAAGGTATAACTAAAATCAACACTCTACTCAAATACTTTGCTCCATTTCAACCAAAAATTTGCAGATGATTTTGCTACTTACCAACAAACAAAAAAAGAATACTCTAAACAAACACTCTCTTCAAATATTTTGCTCGATTTGAACCAATAACTGAGCCGATGTTCTCATCCACCAAACAGAAACATAGGAATAATTCAGACAAACATTATATTCGACTACTTTGCTCGATGCGTACCAAAGCTTTCGGGTTCACCCTCTTTTTTACGAACACACAATCAAGCTACAATTCAAACCAATACTCTATTCAAATATTTCGATCGACTCGACCAAAAGATTTTGCAGTGGTTTCGTTCTTTACCAACAGACAATAAATAAATAATCCAAATTAACATTCGATTCAAACATATTGCTCGACAGAACCAAATATTTTCAGTTCATTCCCTTACTCACACACAAACAACAAAGGAATGATTGATAGCAACACTCTATTCAAATCTATTCCTCGACTCAAACCAAAGATTTTCAATCGATTTTGCTATTTACGAACAAACAACAAAGAAATAATTCAAACAAACACTTTATTCAAAGCTTTCTCTGAATTGGAACCAACCATTTTGAGTTTACCTTGTCACTTTCGGACAAACAAGAAAAGAATAATTCACACAAACACTCTATTGAAATATTTTTCTCGCCTCGAAGCAAACATTTGCAGTTGATCCCAATATTTACAATTAGAGGACACAGGAATAATGGAAATGAACACCCTATCCAAATATTGTCCTTCATTCGAACGAAAGATACGGAGTACATTGTATCTTTCATGACGAAACAACGAAGAAATAATTTAAATCAAAGCTCTATTCAGACATTTTCGTGGATTCAAACAAAAGGTGTTGACTTGATTTTGTTATCAACGAGCAAACACCAAAGAAACAATTCAAACCAACACTCTAGTCACATATTTCGCTCCATTCGAAGCGCAGAGTCCGACGTGACTGTGTTGTTTCACAAGAAATAACGAACGAATAATTCAAACAAGCACTCAATTAAAAAACCCTACTCGCTTCGAACGAAAGATTTTCAGTTGATTTTGTTATTTAAGAACAAAAAAGCAAGGAACCGTTGACACAAACATTCTCTTCAAATATTTTCCTGGATTCATACCAAAGGCTGCCAGTTCATTTTGTTATTTACGCACAAAAAACAGAGAAACATTTGAAAGCAACATTATACTCTAATATTTTGCTCCATTAGAACCAAAAACGTTCAGTTAATTTCTTAATCTATCAGAAAACACCAAGCGAATAGTGCAAACCAACACTCTATTGAAATACCTTCATGTGTTAAAATCAAACATCTGCAGTTGTTTCTGCTCTTTACGAGCAAACCACATATGAATAAATCAAACCAACACACAGGACAAATATGTGCCTGCATTCGAATGACAGATCTCCAGTTAACTTTGTGATTTAGGCACACAAAAGAAAGAAATAATTCACAGGAATAGTATATTCAAACGTCTTCGTCTATTCGATCCAAAGATTCCGAGTCGATTTTCATATTTACGCACAAATAACAAAGAAATAATACCAACAAACACTCCATTCAAAGATTTCCTTGTATTCCAAGCAACTATTTTGAGTTAACTTTGTTACTGGCGAACAAACAAGAAAGGAATAATTCAAACAAACACTCCATTGAAATATTTTGCACGCCTCGAACCAAACATTTTGCATTGATCTTAATATTTACGATCAAAGAACAAATGATTAATTGGAACCAACACCCTCTTCAACTATTGTCCTCGATTCGAACCAAACATATGACTTTTATCGTATTCTTGACGAGCAAACAACGAAGGAATAATTTAAAGAAACGCTCTATTCAGATATTTTCGTCGATTCAAACCAAACGTTTTGACTTGATTTTGTTATGAAGGAGCAAACAACAAAGGAATAACTCAAATTAACACTGTATTGAACAATTTGGCGCGCTTTGAAACAAAGAGTGTGAATTGATTTTATTATTTACACACACACTAGAAAGGATTAATTCAAAGCAACACTATATTCAAGTATTTAGTTCCGTTGGAACTAAAGTTTGTCAGTTGACTTTATTATTTACACGCAGACAAGAAAGGATTAATTCAAAGTAACACTATATTCAAGTATTTTGCTCCGTTGAAACTAAAGATAGTGAGTTGCTTTTATTATTTATGCACAGACAAGAAAGGACTAATTGAAATCAACAATATATTCAAGTATTTTGCTCTGTTGGAACTAAAGATTGTCACTTGATTTAATTCTTTAGGCACAGACAAGAAAGGATTAATTCCAACCAACACTATATTCAAGTATTTTGCTCCATTGGAGCTAAAGATTGTAAGTTGATTTTATTATTGACGCGTAGGCGAGAACGGATTAATTGAAAGGAACACTACATTCAAGTATTTTACTCCGTTGGAACTAAATATTCTAAATTGCTTTTATTATTTACCCACAGAGAAGAAAGGATTAATTCAAACAAACATTCTATTCGAATATTTCGTTCTAATTGAATCAAAGATTCTGAATGCAATGCGTTATTGAAGAACAAATAAAAAATTAATCATTAAAAAGAACTCTGTATTCCAACATTTCGCTTCCTTCCTACCAAAGATTATCTCCTGATTTTGTTAGTTACGAACACCACAAGACACGAACAATCCAAAAGAAAACTCTATTCAAAATGCTTTCCTCGATTGCAATACAAGGTTAACAGCCAATTTTATTACTTACGAACCAACGAGAAAGGAATAATTCAAATTAATACGGTGTTTAATAATTTCGCTCGATTAGGACCAGAGGGTTCTAGTTGATTTTGTGATTTATTAGCGATAAAGAAGCAAATAATTCAAATTACTATTTCATCGAAAGATTTTGCTCAGTTTGAAGCAAAGAATTCGAATTGATTTTGTCATGCACGAACACAAACCAAATGAATAGTTTGTATCAACATTCCATTCAAACATCTTGCTTAATTTGTACCAAAGATTTTGAGCCGATTTTCTACTGTTGAAACAACGTACACAGGAACATCTCGAACAAACATTCTATTGAAATATTTTGTCGATTTAATGCAAAGATTTTAAGTTGATATTGTTGCCGATGGAGAAAGAGCAAAGGAATGATTCAAACAAACAATGTATTTAAATGTTTTCCTCGATTCGAACCAGAGATTTCGTGTTTCTGTTGATATTTAGGACAAAACAAGAAATGAATGATTCAAATGAAAACTCTATTCAAATCTTTTGCTCAATTCGCATGAAAGATTTCCAGTAGATTCTATCATCCATCGGCACACAGAAAATAAATAATGGGAATCAACACTCTATTGAAATATTTTGTTGGACTCCAATGAAACACTTTCTCTTCATTTTCTTATTAACAAACAAACAACAAAGGGATAACCCAAATTAACACTCGATTGAAATATTTTCCTGAATTCGAAAGAAACAATTTCTCTGCAATTTGTTATTAACGAACAAACAACAAAGGAATAACTCAAATTAACACTCTATTGATATATTTTCCTCCATTGGAACCAAAGCTTTGAGTTCGTTTTCTTACAAATGAAGAAAGAAAAAAGGAATAATTTCGAACAACACTCTATTCAAATATTTCACTGGACTCAGATCACACATTTTGAGTTGATTTCGTTAATTATGAACAAAGAAGAAACAAACAGTTAACACAACCACGCTGTTCAAATATTTTCCTGGATTCATACCAAAGGTTGCTAGCTGATTTTATTATTTACGCACAAAAAACAGAGAAACAACTGAAAGTAACACTCTACCCTCATATTTTGCTCGATACTTATCAAAGATTTTCGCGTGAATTTCTTCTTTATGAACAAGCAATACAGGAATAACTGAAAAAAACTCTCCACCCAAATATTTTGCTCGATACTTACCAAAGATTTTCGCGTGAATTTCTTCTTTATGAACAAGCAATACAGGAATAACTGAAAACAACCCTCCACCCAAATATTTTGCTGCATTCAAACCAAAGACATTTAGTTGATTTCCTTCTCTATTAGAAAAGAACAGGGGGATAGTTCAAACCAACGCTCAATTGAAATAGTTTGATCGATTACAACCAAAGATTTTGAGTTGTTTGTGTTATTTACGAGCGAACCACAAACGAATAATTATAAGGAACATGCACAACAAATACACGGCTGCGTGCGAACGTCAAATTTCCGGTTGACTTTCTCATTTAAGAACACAGAACAAAGAAATAATTCACAGCAATAGTATATTCGAGCGTTTCGGTCTATTTAAACAAAAGCTTCCGCCTCGATTTTCTTTTTCACAAACACACAAGAAAGAAATAATTCAAACAAACACTCTATTCGAAGATTTCGTCGTACTCGCAGAAACATTTTCACTTTACTTTTTGTTTCCGAATAAACAAGAATGGAATCCTTCAAACAAACACTCTATTTTAATATTTTTCCTCTTGTCGAACCAAACGTTTTGACTTCATATTGATGTATACGTTCAAAGAAGAAACGAATAAATGGAATAAACACCTTTTTCAAATATTGTGCTGGATTTAAACGAAACATATGAGGTTTGTCGTATGTATAAAGAGAAAACAATGAAGGAATAAAATCAACGCTTTATGGAGATATTATCCTCGAATCGAAGCAAAAGGTTTTCACTTGATTCTGTTACGAACGAGCAAGCAACAAAGGAATAATTCAAATCAGCACTGTATTGAAATGATTTGTTCCATTGAAATCAAAGATTTGGACCTGCTTGTGTTATATACGAGCACACAGGAAAGGAATAATTAGAACCAACACTCTAGTCACATATTTTCCTCGATTTGGAGCGCAGAATCTGAGTTGATTCTGTTCTTTCGAAAAAAATAACAAAGAAATAATTGCAACAAGTACTCTTTTCAAATATTTTTCTCGCGTCCAACGAAACATTCCTAGTTGATGTTGTTATTTATAAACAAAGAAGAAAGAAATAGTTGACACAAATACTCTCTTCAACTATTTTCCTCCATTCATATCGCCGATTCTTAGTTAACTTTGTTGTTACGAACAAACAACAATGGAACCATTGAAAATGACGCTCTGTTCTAATATTTTACTCGATACGTGTCAATCATTTTGACGTGAATTTGTTCTTTACGAGCAAATAACAAAGGGATAACCGAATCAAAACTCTACTCAAATATTTTGCTTCATTCGAACGAAAAACTTTCATTAGATTTCCATATCTACGAGGAAACAACAGTAGAATAGTTCAAACCAATATTATATTGAAATAGTTCGGTCGATTACAACCAAAGATTTTGAGTTGTTTGTGTTATTTTCGAGGAGAGCACAAATGAATAACTGAAAGGAACACACAGTAAAAATATATGATTGCATTCGAACGATAGATTTTCAGCTCACTGTGTCGTTGAGGACCACTAAAGAAAGAAATAATTCGCAAAAATAATGTATTCAAACGTTTCGGTCTATTCAAAGCAAACAGTAGATGTCGATTTTGTTGTTTCCGAACAAGTAACAAAGAAATAATTCAAACAAACACTCTATTCGAAGATTTCGTCGTACTCGCAGAAACATTTTCACTTTACTTTTTGTTTCCGAATAAACAAGAATGGAATCCTTCAAACAAACACTCTATTTTAATATTTTTCCTCTTGTCGAACCAAACGTTTTGACTTCATATTGATGTATACGTTCAAAGAAGAAACGAATAAATGGAACCAACAGCGTTTTCAAATATTGTCCTGGATTTAAACGAAAGATATGAGGTTATTCGTATGCATAAGGAGAAAACAACGAAGGAATAATTTAAACCAACGCTCTATGCAGATATTATCCTCGAATCGAAGCAAAAGTTTCCACTTAATTCTGTTACGAACGAGCAAGCAACAAAGGAATAATTCAAATCAACACCGTATTGAAATGATTTGTTCCATTGCAATCAAAGATTTGGACCTGATTGTGTTATATACGAGCACACAGGAAAGGAATGATTCAAAGGAACACTCTAGTCACATATTTTCCTCGATTTGGAGCGCACATTCTGAGTTGATTCTGTTCTTTCGAAAAAAATAACAAAGAAATAATTGCAACAAGTACTCTTTTCAAATATTTTTCTCGCGTCGAACGAAACATTCCTAGTTGATGTTGTTATTTATAAACAAAGAAGAAAGAAATAGTTGACACAAATACTCTCTTCAACTATTTTCCTCGATTCATATCGACGATTCTTAGTTAACTTTGTTCTTTACGAACAAACAACAATGGAACCATTGCAAAAGACACTCTGCTCTAATATTTTACTCGATACGTGTCAAACATTTTGACGTGAATTTGTTCTTTACGAGCAAATAACAAAGGGATAACCGAAAGAAAACTTTACTCAAATATTTTGCTTCATTCGAACGAAAAACTTTCATTAGATTTCCATATCTACGAGGAAACAACAGTAGAATACTTCAAACCAACACTATATTGAAATAGTTTGGTCGATCAGAACCAAACATTTTGAGTTGTTTGTGTTATTTTCGAGGAGAGCACAAATGAATAACTCAAAGCAACACACAGTAAAAATATATGATTGCATTCGAACGATAGATTTTCAGCTCACTGTGTCGTTGAGGACCACTAAAGAAAGAAATGATTCGCATCAATAATATATTCAAACGTTTCGGTCTATTGAAAGCAAACACTTGGTATCGATTTTGTTGTTTCCGAACAAGTAACAAAGAAATAATTCAAACAAACACTCTATTCGAAGATTTCTCGGTACTCGAAGAAATATTTTGACTTTACTTTGTTACTTCTGAACAAATAAGAAAGGAATCATTCTAACAAACACTCTATTTTAATATTTTTCCTCTTGTCGAACCAAACATTTTGACTTCATGTTGATGTTTATGTTCAAAGAAGAAAGGAATAAATGGAATAAACAGCTTTTTCAGATATTGTGCTGGATTTAAACGAAAGATATAAGGTTTGTCGTATGCATAAAGAGAAAACAACGAAGGAATAATTTAAAGCAACGCTCTATGCAGATATTATCCTCGAATCGAAGCAATGGTGTTCACTTGATTTTGGTATGGACTAGCAAACAACAAAGGAATGATGGAAAAAAATACTTCGTTGAAATATTTTGTTCAATTGGTAGTCAGGATTTTTCAGTTCATTTTGTTCTTTACGAAGCAACAACAAATGAATGATTCAAAATAATAGTCTATTCAAATATCTTTCGCGATTCCAACATTAGATTTTGATATGATTTTGATTTTAAGGAGCAAACAACAAAGGAACAACTCAAACCAACACTATATTCAACAATTTGGCTCATTTAGAAACAAAGAGTGTGGGTTAATTATGTTATTTATGAACAGTGAAGCAGTGAATAATTCATATTAGCACTGTATTGAAATAATTTGGTCCATTGGAATCAAAGATTTGAACTTGATTCTGTTATCTACGAGGAAACAGGTCAGGAATCATTCAAAGCGTCGCTCTCTAGTCACATATTTTCCTCGATTCGGAGCGCACATTCTGAGTTGATTCTGTTGTTTCGGAAGAAATAACAAAGGAATAATTCAAACAAGCACTCTTTGCAAATATGTTGCTCGCTTCGAACCAATGATTTGGATGTGATTTTGTTGTTGAAGAAAAAGCAACGAAGGAATAATTGAGACAAACACTCTATTCAGATATTTTGCTGCATGCGAAGGAAATATGTTGACTTAATTCCGTTATTTCCGAATAAAGGACAAGGAAATAAGTAAAAGTAACACTCCCTTGAAATATTTTGCTCGTTTTGAGCCAAAGATTTTGAGTTGATTTTATTATTTAGGAACAAACAAGAATGGAATATGTCAAAAGAGCAGTCTATTCTAATAGTTTGTTTGATTCCAAGGAAAGATTTTGACTTGATTTTGTGATTTGCGAGCAAAGAATAAAACCACAGGTCAAATCTGGCTCGTATTCCAGTCTTTTTCCCGATGCAAACGAAAGATTTTATGTTAGTTTTTTTTTTGAGCCAAGAGCACACAGCAAATGAATGGTTCAAACAAACGTTGTGTTTTCAAATATCTTGCTCGATTCGAAGCAAGGATTTTGAATTGATTTTGTTATGGGTGCAGATACAGAAAATAAATAATTCAAAGGAACACTGTATTCAAATATTTTGCTTGATTCGGACCAAAATGTTTCAGTGGATTTTTTTTATTTACGAAGAAACACCAAATGAATAATTTAAATCAATTCTCTTTTCAAATATTTTGCTGGATTGTAACGAGAGGTTTTGAGTTGATTGTTATTTATGAACAAACAGCAAAAGGATAGTTCAAACAAGCAGGCTATTCAAATATTTTCTTGGATTCAAGCGAAAATTTGTTAATTGAGTTTGTTATTTACGAGCAAAGAAGAAAGGAATTCAAATTAACACTCTATTCATATAGTTGTGGACTTTGAAGGCAATTTTTAGAGTTGCTGATATAGGTGGAAATCACGTGGGAAATGAACGCTTTCTAACTTGAGCGTTCTATTCAAATACTGCGCTGTGTCATATGAGAGGCATGTATTTTCTTCGGAGCAGCAAATGTCGTGCACATCTTGATTCGCTGTTGCCGCCACCTGCGCCATGCAGATTGTTGTCATCAATGCGATGAAAATGAAGAACCAATGCATTTGGCTTATATTCGGCATTGTCGCTTGCTGCTGTACGAGCTTGAGATGAGTGTACGAGATGATAATGAGAAAGTATGGGAACACAGTGTTGTGTAGTTATAATTGAAGTTAATATTAAAATATTAAAATCTAATAAGGTATAGATCGACGCACTCATGATTTTATACCTAGCAAGCAGTGGGTGGGAATTCTCCACTTACCGACTGAAATTTTCCACTACCAATGGGAATTTCCCGTATACCAATGAGAATCTCCCACTTACTGACGAAGTTTCCCATTTTCAATGGGAATTTCTCACTATCATTGGGGATTTTCTATGTACCAATGGGCATATTATCACTAACCGTGGGAAATATCGGACTACCATTGGGGATTTCTTATTTGCCGCTAATAATCTCTCATTTATCGACGGGATTTTCCCACTATCATTGGGGATTTTCTACAGGGCATTTCATAATTTTTGAGGCTTGTTAAAAATTAACTTTTATGTAAACAAAAAACGATCTCAAATCAAATGTTTTTATATTAAATGTGCAGCAGTGTCCGAATTCCGTGAATTTCGAACTCTTGAGGAATTCTTGAACTCAAAAAATTATATAAAACGCACACGCACTGAGATTCCACTGAATTCCAGGATTCTAAAGATACCAAGGGATTCAAGGATCTCAAGGAATTCAAGGATCCCAAGGATCTCAAGGATTCCAAGGATCCCAACGAATCCAAGGATCCCAAGGAACTCAAGCGTCTCAAGGATCGCAAGGAATTCAACGATCCCAAGGGCCCCAAAGAATTCAACGATCCCAAGGAATTCAAGAATCCCAAGGAGCCCAAGGAACTCAAGCATTCCAAGGATCCCAAGGAACTTAAGGAATCCAAGGATCCCAAGGAAGTCAAGGATCTCAAGAATTCCAAGGATCCCAAGGAACCCAAGGATCCCAAGGAAGTTAAGGAACTCAAAGATCCCAAGGAACTCAAGGGTCCAAAGGATCCCAAGGTTCCCAAGGAAGTCAAGGATCCCAAGGAAGTCAAGGATCTCAAGAATTCCAAGGAAGTCAAGGATCCCAAGAAACTCAGGATCCCAAAAGATCCCAAGGATCCCAAGGAACTCAAGCATTCAAAGGATCCCAAGGATCCCAAGGAACTCAAGCATCCCAAGGATCCCAAGGAACCCAAGGATCCCAAGGAAGTTAAGGAACTCAAAGATCCCAAGGAACTCAAGGGTCCAAAGGATCCCAAGGTTCCCAAGAAACTCAAGGATCCCAAAAGATCCCAAGAAACTCAAGGATCCCAAGGATCCGAAGGAACCCAAGCGTTCAAAGGATCCCAAGGATCCCAAGGAACTCAAGGAACCCAAGGAAGTCAAGGAACCCAGGGATCCCAAGGAATTTAAGGATCCAAACGAATTCAGGGATCCCAAGGAAGTCAAGGGATCCAAGGATCCTAATGGTCCCAAGGCATTCAAGGATCCCAAAAAGCCCAAGGATCCCAAGGAATTCAACGATCTCAAGAATCCTAAGGAATTCAAGGATCCCAAGGAATTCAAGAATCTCAAGGATTCCAAAGCATCCCAAGGATCTCAAGGAATTCAAGGATCCCAAAGCATCCCAAGGATCCCAACAGATCCCAAGGAAGTCAAGGAATCCAAGGATCCGAAGGAAGTCTAGCCAGATTTCAGGAGCCCTTTTCTTTCTTATTTCTCGGACAACTACTAGTCATGTTCGGGCCAATGCTAGGGTTATCGAGGACGCTCTATCGATTGATGGGTATATGTGAGGGTCCCGGTCGTTCCCTTTGTGGTGAAATAAAATCTCGCCGTGTGATTGGTCGGAAAATTGACCAATCAGATTTGAGGAGCTCTTTCCTTTCTTATTTCTCGGACAACTACTAGTCATGTTCGGACCAATGCTAGGGTTATCGAGGACGCTATATCGATTGATAGGTATATGTGGGGGTCCCGGTCGTTCCATTTGTAGTGGAATAGAATCTCGCCATCTCATTGATCGTAAAATTGACCAGGATCTGGAGATACCACTGTAGGATAGCCCTTGAGGACCTACTGGTACCGCTATAGGGTACCCCTTGGTGTCCTATTGATACCCCTATAGGGTAGCACTTGTGGACCTATGGGTATCCATATATGATAGTCCTGAGGGACCTATGGTTATCCCTCCAAGGTAGCCCTTGAGGACCTATGGGCACCCCTAGAAAAAGTTCGGTTCGTGCGAATGAGCTGTTGGAACAGTTCAGCTCATCTGGAATGAGTTGTTCGAAAAAGCTCGCTTCATGGAAATGATTTATTGGAGCAGTTCCGTTCGTCTCAGTGAGCTTTTTCAACAGCTCATCATTTTTGAGAGTGAGCTGAGCTTCTCGACGCCTACTCACGAATCGACGGACCACACTACGGCATACATCACAGTGCAGCTGGCGTGGATGCCGCGAAAGGACTGACTGGAAAAGGAGAGTGAATTGCTTGGGATCGTTGGCTTCCTTGGGATCCTCGGGATCCTTGAGTTCCTTGGAATCCTTTGCTTCCTTGGGATCCTTGAGACCCTTGAATTCGTTTGGATCCTTGAGTTCCTTGGGATTCTTGGGATCCTTGTGATCCTTGGGATCCTTTGGATACTTGAGTTCCTTGGGATCCGTGACTTCCTTGGGATCGGTTGATTTTTTTACGGCACCTTATGCTGTGGTCTCGTAGTGCCCATACGTTTTATATAATCTTTTGAGTTCAAGAATTCCTCAAGAGTTCGGAATTCACGGAATTCGGACACGTCTCAAAAGAAGTGTAGCAAGAGCCAAGAACTAGTGATCTTAAATGTAAGTGAAGTTGGCCCACGATTCGAGTAAATCCTGCCCCGATTCGTCTCGGAATTTGTTCCAAGGTTCCTATTCTTGTTCCAAGTACAGCTTGATGAGCTCTATCTAATGGTATAATTTGATTAATGATAGCGCAAACCATGCAGTCAAAAATTCCAAAAAAGCACGTTTTTCACTATAGAATCCATGGGCCCAGTTAAGTAAATCCTACCCCAATTCGCTCAGGAACTTGTTCCAAGATTCTTATTCTTGTTTCAAGTACAAATCGATGAACTCTATCCAATGGTATAATTAGATTTTTGATAGCGCAAATTATGTGGTCAAAACGCCCAAAAAACCGGATTTTTCGCTATAGGATCCATGAATGCCTTTCCGTATATCCTGCCCCAATTCGCTCTGAAACTTGTTCTTAAGCTGCTATCCGTGTTCCAAGTAGACCTCGATGAGCTCTATCCAATGGTGTGCTCAGATCTTACATAGCTCGAAGTATGATTTTTCAGACTCTCACTAGCACCATCTATCACCAGAAAAATCATACTTTGAGCTATGTAAGATCTGAACATACCATTGGATAGAGCTCGTCGAATCCTACTTGGAACAAGAATAGTAGCTTTGGGACAGGTTCTTAAGCGAATCGGGGCAGAATCTACAGTAGGAGGTTGATCGAACATATGGTAAAAAGTTAGTATTTTGGACTTTTTGACCATACAATTTAAGTTATAAAAAATCTAATTATACCACTGGGTAGAGCTCATCGGGTTGCACTTGGAACAAGTTCTTGAGCGAATTGGGGCAGGATCTATGGTACGAGATCCATGGATCCTAGAGTAAAAAGTCAGTATTTTGGGCTTTTTTGACCACATAGTTTGAATTGTAAAAAATCTAATTATACCATTAGATAGAGCTCATCGATTTGTATTTGAAACAAGAATAAGAGTCTTGGAACAAGTTCCTGAGTGAATTGGGACAGGATTTACTTAACTGGGCTCATAGGTTCTATAGTGAAAAACCTGCTTTTTTGGACTTTTTGACCGCATCGTTTGCGCTATCATTAATCAAATTATACCATTAGATAGAGCTCATCAAGCTGTACTTGGAACAAGTGCCTAGGCGAATCAGGGTAGGATTTACTCGAATCGGGGGGGGGGGGCAACTTCACTTACGTTGATCTTAATCAGTTATTCGACGCTCATTATGGAGCATAGATCACATGTTTAACCTCACTATATACTGAGTAATCGAATTGAAATGGATAAAATATATGAACACATCACGTAGCTATGCAGAACACACAATTTTTTTCATCGGTAACGTTCATATCTTTTTCTTTTTTTGAAACGTTTGTTAAATTCAAAGTGTGATTGTTCGTTTTATTACTGGATTCGAAGAAGACAAATAAATCATCGAAAATCACGTGACTATTACTATTATTCTTATAGTTTTTTCTTTTTTAGTTCAGTTTTATTTGATTATTTTATTTTATTTGATGCTCGTTTCGACATTTATGATATATTTTTAATCTAATGTCTCGTAGACAAGATCGACAACAAGAGAAAGAATTATTTCGACCACTTGTATTATTATTACATCGTCAAAATCCTAGTTGGACTGCACCTGATGTTGCCGATTTCTTCGAACAATCAGGTAATCCACCAAATTTAAATCGACGTGCTGTAGTAAACAAAATTCATCATATAGTAGCAAGAGGAATAGTCTGTGAAAGAAATAAATCTGGTAGACCACGAACAACTACCACTACATCTTATAGAAATTTGGTATTAAAAAAATTCAAAACCAAAATAAAGCTAGTGTTAGAAATATATTAGCAAAATTTCAAAAAATTGGTTGGAAATCGTCACTGTCTTCAGTTTACAGGGTTGTCCAATCAGCAGGACTAAAATGGTTTAAAAAAAGAACAACACAAAAACTGACATATGGTACTTAGGTGTATCCAAAAGTAATGTCGCGTCCATCTTATTTCATTATAAAAGGGTCAAAAAAAAATTCTTTTTCTATTGAATGATAGAGCAAATGAAGCTCTATTTTTCTATACTATTTCATCACTATCCAACTAGTATTATACTAATAAAATTTCGATAAGAACTGTTTTTGTGTAAAACTTAACTATCGGGTGAGGCAGATTCAATGTTTCAATCACTTTATACATTGTATTAAAAAACAAACTATACCACAAGATGCAGCGTGAAAAGCTCTACAATTTACATAAGACCGCTCATTTTATAGTTGCATTTGTTGTTTTCAAAATGAACAAAATTTTGAGCAATCAATTCTCGATCGTACGAAAACGATATTTTTTGGTAGAAGATGAATTCATTTTTTCTTATTTCATCTTTTTGTCACCTGATATCTTTTATCTAAAAAAAACAAAATACATCACAATATACAGCGTGAAAAGCTCTACAATCTACAAAACAGAGCTTATTTTAATTATGTATTTCTTGTCAAAGAAATCAAAATTCTGTGCGACCAATTTTCACTGCCGCGAAAAAATCATGCGAAGAGAAATTCCGTTTTTCTTATTTCATATATAAAATAAACTGTTCTTTATAAATTGTAGAGCTTTTCACGCTGCATCTTATGGTATATTTTATTTTTTAATACAATGTATTGAGTGATTGAAAATTGAAATGCAAAGCGTATTAATCTGCCTCATCTATTAGTTAAGTTTTACACAAAAACAGTTCTTATCGAAATTTTATTAGTATAATACTAGTTGGATAGTGATGAAATAGTATAGAAAAATAGAGCTTCATTTGCTCTATCATTCTATAAAAAAAGAATTTTTTTTTGACCCTTTTATAAGGAAACAAGATAGACGCGACATTACTTTTGGATACACCTAAGTAAAATCTTCTTTTTTTTT
>CAJNOL010002145.1:0-14129 GCA_905250125.1 Rotaria sordida | reverse complement strand
TGATTCCTTTCTTCTTTGAACATAAACATCAACATGAAGTGAAAACGCTTGGTTCGACAACATGAAAAATATTAAAATAGAGTGTTGCTTAGAATGATTCCTTTCTTATTTGTTCGGAAGTAACAAAGTAAAGTCAAAATGTTTCTTCGAGTACCGAGAAATCTTTGAATAGAGTGTTTGTTTGAATTATTTCTTTGTTACTTGTTCGGAAACAACAAAATCGATACCAAGTGTTTGCTTTCAATAGACTGAAACGTTTGAATACATTATTTCTGCGAATTATTTCTTTCTTTAGTGGTCCTCAACGACACAGTGAGCTGAAAATCTTTCGTTCGAATGCAATCATATATTTTTACTGCGTGTTCCTTCGAGTTATTCATTTGTGCTCTCCTCGAAAATAACACAAACAAGTCAAAATGTTTGGTTCTAATCGACCAAACTATTTCAATATAGTGTTGGTTTGAAGTATTCTACTGTTGTTTCCTCGTAGATATGGAAATCTAATGAAAGTTTTTCGCTCAAATGAAGCAAAATATTTGAGTAAAGTTTTCATTCGGTTATCCCTTTGTTATTTGCTCGGAAAGAACAAATTCAGGTCAAAATGTTTGACACGTATCGAGTAAAATATTAGAGCAGAGCGTGACTTCCAATGGTTCCATTGTTGTTTGTTCGTAAACAACAAAGTTAACTAAGAATCGTCGATATGAATGGAGGAAAATAGTTGAAGAGAGTATTTGTGTCAACTATTTCTTTCTTCTTTGTTTATAAATAACAACATCAACTAGGAATGTTTCGTTCGACGCGAGAAAAATATTTGAAAAGAGTACTTGTTGCAATTATTTCTTTGTTATTTTTTTCGAAAGAACAGAATCAACTCAGATTCTGCGCTCCAAATCGAGGAAAATATGTGACTAGAGTGTTCCTTTGGATCATTCCTTTCCTGTGTGCTCGTATATAACACAATCAGGTCCAAATCATTGATTACAATGGAATAAATCATTTCAATACAGTGTTAGTTTGAATTATTCCTTTGTTGCTTGGTCGTTCGTAACAGAATTAAGTGGAAACTTTTGCTTCGATTGGAGGATAATATCTGCATAGAGCGTTAGTTTAAATTATTCCTTCTTTGTTTTCTCCTTATGCATACGACTAACCTCATATCTTTCATTTAAATCCAGGGCAATATTTGAAAACGGTGTTGGTTCCATTTATTCCTTTCTTCTTTAAACATAAACATCAACATGAAGTGAAAACGTTTGGTTCGACAACATGAAAAATATTAAAATAGAGTGTTTGTTTGAAGGATTCCATTCTTGTTTATTCGGAAATAAAAAGTAAAGTCAAAATGTTTCTTCGAGTACCGAGAAATCTTTGAATAGAGTGTTTGTTTGAATTATTTCTTTCTTGTGTGTTCTTAAATGAGAAAGTCAACTGGAAATTTGACGTTCGCACGCAACCATGTATTTGTTGTGCATGTTGATTATAATTATTCGTTTGTGGTTCGCTCGTAAATAACACAAACAACTCAAAATCATTGGTTCTAAGCGATCAAACTATTTCAATATAGTGTTGGTTTGAAGTATTCCACTGTTGTTTCCTCGTAGATAGCGAAATCTACGGAAATTTTTTCGTTCGAATGAAGCAAAATATTTGAGCAGAGTTTTGATTCAGTTATCCCTTTGTTATTTGCTCGTAAAGAACAAATTCGCGTCAAAATGTTTGGTTCGTATCGAGTAAAATATTAGACTAGAGTGTGACTTCCAATGGTTCCATTGTTGTTTGTTCGTAAAGAACAAAATCAACTAAGAATCTTTCGTATGAATCGAGGAAAATATTTGAACAGAATGTTTGTCTCAACTATTCCCTTCTTCATTGTTCATAAATAACAAAGTCAACTCAAAATCTACTGTCTGAGTGAAGGGAAATATTTGAATAGAGTGTTGTTCTGTACCATTCCATTATTGTTTGTTCGTATAGAAGAAAACGAACTCAAAATGTTTGATTCTAATCGAGAAAACTATTTGCACATCGTCTTGGTCTGAATTATTCCTTCGTTATTTGTTTGTTGATAATTAATTGAACTGAAAGTGTTTCGTTAGAATCCAGCAAAATATTTCAACAGAGTGTTGGTTCCTATTATTTATTTGTTGTTTGCCACCGTATAACAAATTATATTGGAAATTTTTCATTCGAATCGAGAAAAAGATTTGAATATAGTTTTTCTTTAAATCATTCATTTCGTGTTTGGTCGTAAACATCAAAAGAAACATAGAATATCTTGCTCGAATCGAGGAAAATATTTGAATACAGTACTTGTGTGACTTATAATCGTTTCTTTGCTGCTTCTTCCACAGCAACAATATTAACTTAAAATCTTTGGTTCGAATCGATAAAATATTTCAATAGAATGTTTGTTCGAGTTATTCGTTTGTAGGTTGTTTTAGCAGTAGAAAATCAGCTCCAAACCTTTTGTTTAAAATGTGCAAGATGTTTGAATTGAATGTTCCTACGAAGTATTCATTTGTGGTATGATTGCACATGACAAAATCAACTTATATCGTTTGATTCGGAGGGAGCAAAATTTGTCAATGAAATAGTGGTTTGAATTATTCACCGATTTATTGCTAATAAATCACAAAATCGATTAGAAACCTCTGGTTTTAGTCGAGCGAAATAGTTCAACAGAGTATTGGTTTGAATTATTCCTTTGTTGTTGGTTTGTCGCTAACAAAATCGGTAGATATTTTCTGGTATGAAGGAAGGAAGATGTTGGAATACGGTGTTAATGTTAATGATTCATTTGTTATTTGTTCCTGAATAACTAATTGCACGCGGAATCTTTCATTCAGTGGGAGGAAAATATTCGAATGGGATGTTTGTTTGAATTAATTTTTTCTTATGTGTGCGTAAATAATAAAATCAACAGACAATCTTTAGTTTTAATGGAGTAGAAGACATGGATATAGTGTTGGTTTGAATTATTCCTTTCCTGTTTGCTCGTAGATAATAGAATCAAGTCCAAATATTTGATTGTAATGGAGTAAATTATTTGGATACAGTGTTATTTTGAAATATTTCTTGCTTCACTGCTCATAAATAATATAATCAACTCATACTCTTTGGTTCGAAGACCGCCAAATTGTTGAGTACAGTGTTGCTTTGAATTGTTTTTATGTTGTTTTTTGGAAAGTAACGATATCAAGTCAAAGTGTTTGGTTCGAATCGAGCAAAATATTTGAATTGGTGTTTTGTTTTAAGTGTTTATATTGCCGGTATTCATGCATCGTATTAGGAAGTAGACACATTTACTCTGAAATCAAGCCAGAATTTGAATACAAGGTTGCTGCTAGTTATCCATTTCTAGGTGTATTCATCAGTTGTATCTCGAAGTGTATATGTTTTTTCTAAAGTGGAGAAACTATTTGAATAGAATCTTGGTATTATTTGTGTGCTTGCCATATATTTATTGGTCATCTGACAAGTTTGAAAACTTTCCGCTGATGTAACCGTATAATATGAATAGTATCTTCTTATAAAGTATTCGTTTGTGATGTAGTCGTCGATCATATCACATTGCGGATATATGTTGTCGCTAGTGATGAAAATATTTGAGTGGAAAGTTAATATGAATGATTCATTTGCAATACGTTCATTGATTATTTCACGAATAGAACATGTTATGTCTGTAGTGAAGAAACTATTTGAATGGAATTGTGGTACGAGATATTCATTTTTAATGTGTCAGTCGATCCTATCATCAACTCTCATTTTTTTACGTTGACATGGGAACAATATTAGAGTATTTTTGTAATTAGGATTGGTCATAAACCGTGCGATCTGCAAACATCTTGGGAGCAGCAACCAATCACTTCCAAGCTAGTAGAATATTTGAATGAAATCTTTGTTTGAATTATACGTTTGCAATGTGCTGGTCGATTATGTAATCAATTTCAAATCTTTACTTTGAATCTAGAAAAATATTTGAATAGAATGTTAATAAGAAGTATTCATTTTGTCGTCTGTTCGTCGATCATATAATCAACTCCAAATCTTTGGTTCGAATGGAGCAAAATGTTTGAATAGAATGTTAATATGAACTATTCACTTTGTCATGTGTTCGTCAATAGTGAAATCAACCCCAAATCTTTGCTTCAAATTGAGCAAAATATTTGAATAGAATATTGCTTTGAATTATTCATTTGCTACGTGGCCGTCAATAATGAAATCAATTTCAAATCTTTGTTTTGAATTCAGTAAAGTATTTTTATAGAATGCTGGTGAAAATTTTTCATTTGTCGTGTGATCTTCAATCATGTAAATAGTCCCAAATCTTTGCTTCAAATTGAGCAAAATGTTTGAGTAGAATGTTGATTTGAATTATTCATTTGTCGCGTGGCTGTCGATAATTGAATCAATTCCAGATCTTTGCTTTGAATGGAGCAAAAGATTTGAATATAACTGTTGTTTGTGTTCTTCATTTGTCGAATGATCTTCGATTATATAGCCGACTGCAAAAATTCGTTTTCAGGTGAGCAACATATTTGACTAGGTTCTTTGTTCGTATTATTCAGTTCCCGCCAGATCGCCGATCTGACTCTCAACTTCAAAAGTTTGGTTCGAATCAAGCAAAATATTTGAAACAAATGTTCTTATGAATTATTTATTTGTTGTCTACTCATAGATACCAAAATCAACCCCAAAACATTGCTTCAATTGGAGCAAAATATCTCAATAGACTGTTAATTTGAAATGTTCATTTATTATTTGTTCATAGATAACATAGTCAACTCCAAATTTTTGGTTCGAATGCAGCAAAATGTTGAATACACTGTTGATTTCAAGTAGTCAATTGTGGTCTGTGCATAGATATCAAACTCAACTCCAAGTCTTTGTTCGAACGCAGCAAAATATTTGAATACAATGTTATATTGAAGAATTCATTTGTTCTCTGTTCGGAGGTAACAAAATCCTATCTAAGTTTTTGGTTCGAATGGAGCAAACTATTTGAATTTATGTTGCTGTGAATTATTCATTTGTTGTCTGTTCGGAGGCAACGAAATCAACTCCAAATCTTTGCTTCGAATGGAGCAAAATATTTGAAATGGATATTGCTGTGGATTATTCATTTATTCATTGTTCATAGGCAACAAAATTAAATCCAAATGTTTGCTTCGAATGGAGCAAAATATTTGAATGGAGTGTTCCTGTGAATTATTCATTTGTTGCCTGTTCGTAGATGATAAAATCAACCTCGAATCTTGGCTTCGAATGGAGCAAAATATCTGAAATGAATGTTGCTGTGAATTATTCATTTATTATTTGTTCGTAGGCAACAAAAATAACTCCAAATCTTTGCTTCGAATGGAGCAAAATATTTGAATTGAATGTTCATGTGAATTACTCATTTTTTGTCTGTTCCTAGATAACAAAATCAACTGAAAGTTGTTGGTTCGACTATAGCGAAATATTTGAATTCAATGTTGGTTTTAATTATGCATTTGTTGTCTATTCGTAGATATCAAAATCCACTCCAAATCGATGGTTCGAGTGCAGCAAAATATCTGAATAGAATGTTCGTGTGGATTATTCATTGGTTGTCTATTTGTAGATAACAAAACCAACTCCAAATCTTTGCTTCGAATGGAGCAAAATATTTGAATAGAATGTTTTTGTGAATTATTCATTTGTTGTGTGTTCGCAGAAAACAAAATCAACTCCAAATCTTTGGTTCAAACGAAGCACAATATTTGAATAGAATGTTCCTGTGAATTCTTCATTTGTTGTCTGTTCGTCGATAACAAAACATCAACTCTAAATCTTTGGCTCGAATACAGCAACATATCTGCATAGAATGTTAATTTGAATCATTCATTTGTTGTCAATTCGTGAATAACAAAATCAAATCTAAATCTTTCCTTCGAATTTAATAAAATACCTGAACACTTTCATAGTATGAATTATTCGATTCTCCTGTGTTTCTTGATTATAAAACCGACTCGATGTCAGTTCCTGCAATTCAGCGAAATACTTCCAGAGAATCTTTATCTGAACTACACATTTTCTTTGATGCTGATTGATCATCGGATCAACGCTGAATATCTGCTTAGAATTGAGCAAAGTATTTGAATAGAATGTTCGTGTAATTTATTCATTTATTTTCTGTTCGTTGATCATAAGATCAACTGTAAATCATTTCTTTCAACAGCCACAAATACGTGAAAAGAATGTTCGTATGCATTATCCATTTATTATGCATTAGCGATGTCGAAAACAACGCCAAACCCTTGCTTCGAACTAAGCGAAATATTTAAATAGAAAATTTGTTTGAACTATTCATTTATCAGCTATTCCTCAATAAGGAAATCAACTTTTAATTCTCGCTTTGAGCTGAGTGGTACAGTCGAAAAGAATGCTGATTTGAATTATTCATTTGACATGTACTCGACAGGCGTGCAAATAATTCCACGACTTTGCTTCGAATCAATACAAATAGTTGAATAGAATGTTGTTATTGATTATACAGTCGCCGAGTCTCCATCCATTGCAAAATGAACTCCAGATTTCTCCTTCGAGTGCAGTAAAATACTTGAATATAACGTTACTTTGAAGTATTCATTTTTTGTCTGTTCATAGATAACAAAAACAACTACAAATCATCGGTTCGGATGCAGCAAAATGTTGAATACATTGTTGATTTGAGGCATTCATTTGTTGTCTGTTCGTAGATAACAAAATCAACTCCAAATCTTTCGTTGGAATGCAGTAAAACACTTGAATACAATGTTCCTATGAACGATTCATTTGTTGTCTGTTCGTAGATCACAAAATCAACTCCAAATCTTTGGTTCCAATGCAACAAAATAATTTAATACATTGTTAATTTGAGATGTTCATTTCTCGTCTGTCCATAGATAAAAAAATCAGCCTCAAATCTTTGCTCCGAATGGAACAAAATATTTGAATTAAATGTTTCTGTAAAATATTCATTTGTAGTCTGTTCCTAAATAACGAATTCAACTTCTAATCGTTCCTTAGAGGTCAGCGAAATACTTGACTACCACTTTTGTTTGAACACCTCTGTTCTCGTGTATTCATAGATAACAAACTCAACTCGAAATCTTTGGTTTGCATGTAGCAAAATATTCGATTTGAATCTTTCTTTGAATTATTCATTTGTTGTCTGTTCGTAGACGACAAACTCAACTTCAAATATTTTGCACGATTCGAGAGAAATATTTGATTTGAATCTTAATTTGAATTACCCATTTGTTATCGACTCGTAGATGAGAAAATCAACTCGAAATCTTTGGTTCGAATGGAGCATAGTATTTGAATTGAAGATTGGTATGAATTACTCATTTGTTGTCTGTTCGTACATAACAAAATAAGCTTGAAATCTTTGGTTTGAATGAAGCAAAATGTTTAAATGAAATCGTGCTATGAATTGTTCATTAGTCATGTGTTCTTGGATTATCGAATGAAATCGAAATGTTTGCTATGAATCGTGAGAAATATCGGAATATACTGTTGTTCTGTACAATAAATTTGCCACGTGTTGATTGTTCAATGAATGAAATCCGTCTCCTTCTCCGCAATGAAGGAAAGTACTTACATAGAATCATTGTTCGAACTATTGATTTATTATACGTTCAGCGATAAAGAAAACAGCAGAAAGCTCTGCTTTCAATGAGGCGGAATACTTGAATAGGGTTCTATTGCGACTAATTCATTTTTCGAGTGTTCCTTGATCATGGAATCAGCTGGAAATCTTTGCTCTGAACTGAGCAAACCATTTTGAACAAAATATTCCTACGAATTATTCAGTTTTTGTCTATTCATAGGTGACCAAAACCAACTCCAAAACGTTTGTTCCGGTCGAGCAAAATATTTGGGTAGAATGTTGCTATTAGCTTTTCAATTGTTCTCTGTTCGAACATAACAAAATCAACTGCAATCTTTCGGTTCGGATGGAACAAAATATTTGATTTGAGTTGTAGTTTGAACTATATGTTTGTAGACTGTTCCTAGACAACAAAATCATCTTGAAGTCTTTCGTTCGAATGAAGCAAAGTATATGAATAGAATGTTACTGTGAATTATTCATGTGTTGTTGATTCGCAGAGAACAACATGAACTGCAAATCATTGGTTAGAATAGAAGAAAATATTTGAATGGAGTACTCGTATAAATCGTTCATTTGTTGTCTTTCTGTAGATGACAAAGTCAACTACAGATCTTTGTTTTGAATAGAGCAAAATATTTGAACAGTATGTTCCTGTGCATTATTCGTTTATTGTCTTCCGGTAGATAGCGAAATCAACTACAAGTCTTCGGTTCCAATGCAGCAAAATGTTTGAATTGAATATTGCTTTGAGCTGTTCATTTTTTTGTGCATTCGTAGAGAAAAAAAATTAACTGCAAATCTTTGGTTTCCATGGAGCAAAATATTTGAATAGAATGTTCCTGTGCATTATTCATATGCTGCCTCACAGTAGATAACAAAATTAACTACTAGTCGTTGGTTTAAATTGAACAAAATATTTGAATTGAATGTTGGTTTTAATTATTCATTTGCTGTCTCTTGGCAGATAACAAAATCAACTAGAACTTTTTAGTTCGAATAGAGCAAAATGTTTGAGTTGAATTTTGGTTTTAATCATTCATTTGCTGTCTCTTGGCAGATAACAAAATCAACTAGAAGTCTTTGGTTCGAATAGGGCAAAATTTTTGAGTTGAATGTTCCTTTGAACTATTCATTTTTTGTTTGGTCGTAGATAAAAGAATAAACTTCAAATCTTTGGTTCGAGTGAGGTAAAATATTTGATTTGAATCTTATTTTGAATTGTTTATTTCTTGTCTGTTCATCGACAACAAAGTCAACTCGAAATCTTTGGTAGGAATGGATCCAAATACATGAATTCAATGTTTTTGTGAATTATTCATTTTGTTGTCTGTTCGCAGATGACAATATCAACTCCAAAGCTTTTGATTGAATGGAGAAAAATACATTAATACATTGTTCCTGTGAATTATTGATTTGTTCTTTGTTGGCAGATGATAAAGTCAACTCCAAGTCTGTGACTCGGACGGAGCACAATGTTTGAATAGAATGTTCCTGTGAATTATTCATTTTTTGTCTGTTCGTAAATAACAAAATGAACTGCAAGTCTTTGGTTTAAAGAGAGCAAAATATTTGAATTGATGTTGGTATAAATTATTCATTAGTTGTCTTTTCGGAGATAATAAAATCAACTCCATATCTTTGGTTAGAATGGAGGAAAATATTTGAATACAATGTTCAATTGAAGTATTCATTTGTTGTCTGTTCGTAGACAACAAAATCATTTTCAAGTCTTTCGTTCGAATAAAGCAAAATATTTGAATTGATGTTGCTATGAATTATTTATTTATTGTCTGTTCGTAGATAAGAAACTCAACTTCAAGTGTGTGGTTCGAACGCTGAAAAATATTTGAATACAATATTAATTTGAAGTATTCATTCGTTGTCTGTTCGTAGATAAGAAAATCATCTTCAAGTCTTTCGTTCGAATGGAGCAAAATATTTGAATTGATATTGGTTTGAATTAGTCATTTGTTGTCTATTCGTAGATAACAAAATGAACTCTAAGTCTTTGGTTTCAATGGAGCGAAATATACGAATAGACTGTTCTTATGAACTGTTCATTCGTTACCTGCTCATAGATAAGAAAATGAGCTCCAAATCTTTGTTTGGAATATAGCAAAATATTTGAATAGTATTTTACAGCAAATTATTCAGTCGTTATCTGTTAGTAGATAACCAAATCAGCTGGAAGGTTTTGGTTCGAATGGTGCAAAATATTTGAATTGATATTGGTTTAAATCATTCATTTATTGTCTGTCGATAGATAATAAAAGCAACTCGAATGCTTTGATTTGAATGGAGCAAAACTTTTGAATGAAGTTTTTTTACGAATTATTCGTTCAGTATGTGTGCATCTTCATTGAATCAACGCTATACCTTTGCTTTTAACCGAGCTGAACACCTGAATGGTATCTTTGTTTGAACTATTTGTTTGTCATATGTTTGTCGGTAACGAGATGAACTTGCACTCTCTGGTTTGAACGAAGCAGAATAGTTGAATAGAATGCTAGTTTGAATTATTCTTTTGGCACATCTTCGTCAATGATGGAATTAAAATTACATCTTTGCTTCGAATTGAGGAAAATATTTGAAATGAATATTTATATGCATTTTTTATTTGTGATGTATTGCTCGATCATGGAATCAAGTCAGAATATGTGCTTCGAATTGGGCCTAATATGAGACTATCCTGTTCGTCTGTATAATCGATTTGTCGCGTGTGAGTCGATCATGAAGTGAAATCGATTTCTTTCTGTGGAAGGTAGCAAAATACATGAATAGAGTCTTTGTTTGACCTATTGATTTGTTATGTGTTCATCGATAAATAAATCAGCTGGAAGTTTTGCTTCCAATGAAACGAAATACTTGAATAAGATTTTGATGTGAATAGTTCATTCATGGGATGTTCGTTGATCATGAAATCAGCTGCAAAGCGTTGCTCTGAATTGAGCAAAATACTTGAGAAGAATGTTAATTCGAATTAGTCATTTGCTTCGTGGCTGTCGATAACGAAATCAACGCCAAATCTTTGTTTCGAATTGAGCAAAGGATTTGAAAAAAATGTTGGTTTTAATTACTCATTTGTCACATGGCTCTCAATAACGAAATCAACTCTAAATCTTTGCTTCGAATTAAGAAAGGTAGTTGAATAGAATGTTCATATGAATTGTTCATTTTGTCATTTGTTTGTTGATCATGTAACCAAGTCTAAACTGTTTGTTGGAATCGTGCAAAATATTAGAATAGAACCTTTGTTATAACTAATCATTTGGCTTGTGTTGGTGAATCATGAATCAACTGCAAATGTTTGTCTCGAATTCAGGAAAGCATGGGAATTGTATTGTGTTATAATTTTTGCATGATGTGGTCTTCGATCACAGCAGAAATGGATTACGATTGTCTTGAGCTAAGATAAATATTTGAATAGTGTCTTCAGCCATAAAGCAGGTATGTTGTATCAATATATTGTTTTAATGATAACACATTGAGAGAGTGTTGCTAATATTTTATTTCATCAGTCGCACATTCTTCTTTGTGATTATCATGTCGGGTACTTCATGACACTGGAATGGATCATTAATTTTTCTTTATAGAAAACATGGCACAAACGCTCATCAACATCAATAATCAACCATTTCCATACAATTTTATTTTTAACATTGAACATTACTCAGTAGCTAGTTCTTTATCCTCATTTTTTCATGTAGTTAGTTTTATGCTCTCATATTTTTGACTAGTTAGCGTCTTCTTTTTCATATTCTTAACAATTTTTATCTTCATTTCTGTAGTTTCAATAGTTTTCAATTTTAATAAAATTTGCGCATCAAAAATATACATACTTCTTGATTGCCTTCTTTAGAACAACGTAAAATATCTGCAATAATCATGAATAATATACAGTGAATAATAATAATAAAACAGGAACAACGACAAGGAGAAACAAAATATATATATGACTTAGATGCACATGAATTACAGAAATATATCCATTGGTGATAATTCTTCATATTCATCTTGATGTTTTAACGATTTCGAATCAATGTATAAAGTTGAATTTACGATGTTGATATTTCGATATTTAATATTATAAAGCTTTAATATATGTTTTGCCATTGTAATAGTTGTATTAATTGATCGTATGAGTTCATAAATATATCGATTCTGTCGATATCCAATAATCATTTGGTTCATCATTACAGGCACACATAGACGAAGGTTCATTCTGAAATAAAAAGCCAAAAGCAGGTGTAGTATTTATTACCTGATACTCGCCTGGGCTCATAGAATATCTAACACATTGTCGTGCACTTGGAATATGTGAGTTATACATAAATAATATTAATTGTGCTACAGAGAAGCAATCATATGTAAAATATTCAATTAATTTTGAACGACGAGTTGCTGATAAGGTTTTATCATTTTTCGAAAATCGAGGATCTAAGCCTCGGGACCATCGTTGTAATGTTTATTTCTTAGATAAATATTGATGAAATATATATGCGATCAAATCTTGAAGACCCCAGACTTCATTTTTTATTAATTTAATTCGATTAATTGTTTCGGGTGATAGAAATAATGTTGGATCATTAACAGGTGCAGTAATGATTAATGTATCATTATTTGTATCTATAGTATCATCTTTAATTAATAATGAACATTGTAACCATTCATCAAACCAAATTTTAAAAAACAGCTTGACTGTTGTGTAAATAAGAAGGGAAAGGTAAAGAAAAAAGTTGAAATTTTAAAAACAAATTTAATTCAGCAAGTAGTGAACCCCAACAATATAAATGTGAATCGTCACGAAAAATGATAGTGAATAATTTTTGTAATTTATTAAATATGATTGAAGCATAATCGGGTAATAAAATTTACTTCGACAATTAATAATGGAGAAATTTGTTGTGTATCAAGCATAAAAAATATTTGAATCAGAGCCAGATGATTTGTACGATAGTCATACTCTGTATCAAAAATAAAATGATGTGTTGTTTGAGCTATAAGAATCAAATTATCAATTTCTTCGATAGTCATATAGTGATTAATACAATATGTTTTACATTGATGAATTGATCGATATGGTGCAAGTAGTTGTAAGTAAAATTCTTCTAATTAATTCCATCAAAAATAGTATTTTTTTATGGCATACAATATTGAAAAAAAAATCCGAAATATTGAAGAAAATTTAGTAGATTCAAAAGAAAAATGTCCGTAGGCATTCATATGACAACCTTTGATACGAAACAAGCGTCTTATTTTTAGCAATAGATGATTGTGTGCTTGAGTCATACATTATTTCTCTCTTTGTTGATTATAGTTTGAAATGATAAGATAATGAGATAGATGATCATTGAAACTGTCAAGAATAATGTAAATTGTATCAATCAAATGCACAATAGAAATACATTGTGAGATAAGGAATGAGAAAGAAAAAAAACATGTGATGATGCAGCACGTGTTTTTTCCATGTGCATAGGTATTGATGATATCAAAGGACAAAAGAATATTGAGCTATTTTTATTATAATCGATTGTTGGTATTAGAATGCATAAGAATTTGTGAAGCCTATTACTAACTACAGAAAACAACAAGTAACGCTCGTCTGTGTGACTCGCTTAACCCTCGACTGAATATTTCACTGCATCGGTAGTTGTTTATTGCTGCAGACGTTTTGTAAAAGGTAGCATCTGGCGTTTGCAAATGGCTTTGTGCTGGTGTCAACATTAATGTGCACATCTGTGTCGGCGTATACAGTGCTGTTGGTATCATTGTGATACTGCTGGCTATACCATTCGTTCATTTAATCTGTTACTCTATCAGTAACACTCAAAAGAAATCCGCGCGACTCACACTGACACAGCAATATCCTCAGACCACGAAAAAAAAATAGTATATTCGATTTGCAGAGAAAATCAACACACAAAATATATCAGTGTGACTGCAGTAAAGATGCCCTACACTTTTCGCAAACTATACTAATGTCCATTTCAGAGTTAAATGGCCGTGGGCATTTTTTGAATAACTTTAAAACAAAAAGAGAGAAATGAGTCGAGCTTTCAGCACTATCTAGAGTCGATATTACTGCATCTTTTTATAAAGTCCACGAAAAAATCCAGTTGCTTTTCTTATGGGATACAGCATTTGTTTTAAAGATGAACTTAATCCCCTTTGAAAACAACACATTTTCTAAACTATAATATAATAAATAGATAGCCTAGCTTTACCTCTATCGATCAGCGAAAGCCCGAGGTCGATAGCTATTTCTCTTCAAAAGGTATAAAGATTTTACTGAATGCTACTCATCAAAATTTTCCAAAATCTAAGCAATTAACAAACATCTCCTTATACAAATTTTTAGTCGTCTTTCACGTCATGACATGTTTCATTAACCTTTGGAGTTTGTTTTTCTATTAAGAACATTATCAGAATGCATTCATTCGGTTTATTTTATGACAAAGGATCAACATTTTCACTTGATTCAATCCATAGTCTGTGATATGATAGC
>CAJNOL010002144.1:0-39978 GCA_905250125.1 Rotaria sordida | reverse complement strand
AATTCTATCTTGTAAAAAAAAAATAAAACATTTTTTTGAGCATCGTTTTATCGAAGATATATAAAGGTTGAACATTGTCCGATTAGTTTTTGAATATATATTATTTTTCTTTGTAATAGAGTCTTTATTGATAATAGTAGAATAATATTCTTTTTTTTTCTATTAAACTCTCCGAATATATATTTTAACTGATTAGAAATTCTATTGATGAGAATTTATTTAAAAAAAAAAAAAAAACTATAAAGAAAGTTTTACTTAGAATTAATAAAAATAAAAGATTGAGGTGATGATTAGGAGTGATTAGTGGTGATTAGTATTGATTAGGAGTGATTAGCGGTGATTAGAAGTGATTAGGATGATTAGCGGATTCCTAATCAGCTGTTTCCCCCTTGATTGACGTCCATTTCAAGACTGGCACGCCTTGTTAAGCGAATCGGGAAACAAAAAAATACTGCACGTTCTTCAAAAACCTATCTTAAAGGTTCTATCTTGGAAAAAGTGCACCGATTCTTATCAAACAGTATACCAATGGATAGCACAGATAGAGAGGAGTCGACTGACATGGATTTCAGCACTGGCACAAGCTGTGGAGCGAATCGGGAAACCAAAAACATATCCAAGGTTCTTCAAAGACCCATTTTAGAGGTCCTATCTTCGATAAAGTGCAGATATTCCTATTAATCATATTCTATTTTATTCGTCTTATTGAGATGGATCTGTTGATATATATGTTTGAGTTGACACACATCGCCGATGGAATCGATCATGATAATATTCGGTATTAGCATTTCGTGAGTGGTTTTTCAGAGATCGTTGGTTGTAGAATGGAAGTATTTCGAAGAAATCGTACATCAATTGATAGAGCCTAACAATGCCTATCAATTGACGTGTATGTTATTGTTGGCACAAGTTTAAAAGCGAATATATCAAGGAAATATGAGTTTCTTGTATTATATTTAGTCAGCTTTAGTGTTTCTAAGATCGGGAAAGTACCAGTATCAGCAGTAAATTTTGCCTGCATCGATAGAACTAATGAAGATGCGGGTATTGGAGTGAGATTTGTTGATAAAGCATCTTTGGATATAAGTTTTGGGTGGATAGATTGCGGAGCACCTCGCACGGAAGGTTCTGAAAAACTGCTAGTCTATAGTTTGTTCTTAGTAGGTGAAATATATATATGGGTGGATAGGATGAATCAAGTTGAATTGAATGCGGTAGGTTTCACACGTGACACAGTTTGTAGAACGAATCGGTCGATGAAAATCTTGCTAGAATCCTTTTTTGAGGGACTTTCGAAAGCCCAAGGCCTGATTGTTTTCATTGATGATAATGTCATAGACATAATTTGATAGAAAAAGTCGAGCGGCATCGACATATCTAGATTTCGAAAGTAGCACGGTCTCTGAATCAAATAATTTCAAGAAAAACTATTTTGTTTTGTTTTGCGCTGTGGTGAAAAGCTATATTTTTGTTTTTACTTTTTTCTGTCGTGAATTTCCTTAAAATCTAAATATGCTATTTGTTAGAGCTCATCGAGCTGTATCTGGCACACAACATCTCATGGTTGGCACAAACGTCTGGGCGAATCGTCCCCAGAAAAACTCGAATCAGGTGCTAGCTTCACTTTCATCAACCTATAACATTATTGTTTAAATTCGATAGGAAGAAATAGAAGTTCCTTTTTTCTTTTTATTTTATTTCATATTAACGTTTCGAAGTAGAAAACTTCATTACCGAGATATAGAATGAGAGATGATTACAAAAATAGAATATTTTACACAGGACGAAATAAGAAAAAAAAGAGACATTTCATTTGTCTCTTTCCATATTCTGTAGAGTTATTTATAATTCGTTTCTATTCGTTATAAACGTCTCTCTACTCTTTGATCTTGTACATACTAGACGACGAGAAATTAATTCAAATTGAATTAAGCAACGTGATTAGAGCATTAAGAGTTAAATCATCTTCTCGAGATAACTTGAATATCATTACCCCAATCACGCTGTTGAATTCAAATTAAGTTCGTGCACTGTGTAGAAGGCTTTTGTTCTATGTAAAATTTTCTGTTTTTGTAACAATCTCATTCTATATCTCGGTAATGAAGACTTATACATCGAAACGCCGATATAAAATAAAAGAAAACAAAAAGTTTGAAAAAATTGTTTGTTTCTTTCTACCAAATTGAAACAGTAACGTTATATATTCCTGTAAAATCATTGTTATTATTACTAGATGGAACAATTTTAAAGGGTTTTAGAAATTTTCAGGATTTTCAAGAGTTGTTCAAACGACTTTCTAAGAGGCTTCAAGATTTTCATGCTGATAAATAAGAAAATCAAGCAAATTCTTACCTTAAGATGTTGAATTTTGAAAGTTTTATGATGAAAATTCAAAAAAAACTTTTTTCAAAAAGTTTTTAAAAGTGAGGGGGCTTCTAATAAAAGAGAGGGGGAGTTATAAGAATATGAATGAAAAAAACATTGTCTATAATTAATTATTTTATTTAATTCGGATATTAGAGATGTTTACGTTTTTAATAAATAGTAATATTGTTTCAAATAATAAAAATTAGAAAATTAACATTTTACAAGTAGCTGACTTATTCGAAAATACAGAAGTTATTTTCAACCAACGATGATAACTTCGTACAATAGTGTTGAAATTTATCTATGAGAATAGCAATTTGACGATATTATCTATCAATGAAATTCAATGAATAGTAGCGTCAAACGAATCTGCTTCAGACATAATATTTTATATAGTGGTTCGTCGTAAATTCTTTTTATTTCTTAGTAGACACACACATTAAAAGTTGTTATTTTCTAATGCGAATGATCTCAAGAATTTAGTGAAATAAAACATTAGAACGACATCAGAAAGAAAACGATATTGGGTTATTTTGATCTTATAGAGCAATTTCATTTAATTATAACAATCTTGGCAAAAGGACAAATTTTTGTAGGCTTTGTCTTTGTTTTTCTTCTTGGAGAGTGTTGATAAGTATTCGTAGAAGCCTTGTACTGATATGATAGTCTCATTGACGTATTTATTTGAAACCATCTTTTGTTTTTGATTAATGTGTTGAAATAAAACATTTCTTCTAAATACAACAAAATGGATAAGAAGAATAACAGACATACATTAAGAGAGTAAGGGTCAATACGTATGGAAAATTTCTCGAGATATATAAATTATATGTAATACAAGCATCATAAGCTCGTATTTTGTGCTATGATGACCTCGAGAATAGAAATTCAGAAAATATTTGTTTGAATTCAAGAATAAGAATGCAAAATCAAATGAATGAAATTCGTTACCAGACATGCAAAATGACATTGTGTTCATTTTTAAACAGCCTCAAAAAAAAAAAGAAAAGAAATTATATGAAGTTGGTAATAAGTTGATAATAGATAATGAATCATACGAATTAATTGAGCTTTTTTAATAGTGAATTTCATCATATATGTTTTTCAATCTCAATTCACTAATTCATCGAATCGTAACGTTTTTCAGTACATCAATCCAATAAATAAAAAAAAGCTCTAATTCTCGTAAACTGTAATTATCCGTTCGACAAAAACGTTTCATACTCAATCGTAGAAATGATTTATTTGGTTTGTAAACATTCATCGATTTCTCAATAATCAACATTGAAAATGTCGTCGCATTATATTCTGAGTTATACCCGAATGTTGTTATCTAGTTTTTCTTACTGAAAATCTTTTGTTTCATTAACTAAAATCTATTATTGAATATAAACTTGAGCAATAATAATAAAAGACATATAACAAAAAAAAAAAATATTACTATAATGTCCTTTGTAAATCTTCTTCACATCGATATTTATATAAACTTAAACTTTGATTTAAATGAGGAAACTTTAGTTCTTCAAAACATAAACTACTTGTAGCATTACGTTCATTTTTAACCAATGGATATGAATTTTGTAATTCTTTACATGGTATACGCCAAGTTTCTACTGATCCACGATTATATCGATGTAAAAATGTATTTCCTTCACAAGCATAAAATACATTTGAACGACCTAATTTAATCATTGCTTTTATTGATAAACGAAGATTACGTGGACTAGGTACAAGTAATGGACCTAATATACGTAAATAGATTGGTTCAACATTGGTTTTAGCTATATAATTCATTGTACCAAGATTATGTTGATGTTTTGGATATGCATATATATGTGTTGCATTTTCTTCATATGGAAATATATCAATTTTTGGCCAACGATAATTAGTTCGATTAACAATTGGTGAACGAAGAGAAAAGATTTTATATGATGTTACTTTATGAACATTTATAAAACGATAAACAATCAAATCATTTTGAAACGATGGTCGACTAGAAAAACAAAAACAAATTATACATTGAGTATAAGGGATGAAGAATAATTTACTCTTTAGGCGCTCTTGCTGTACTACTTTCTGTTGTTGTTGTCGCTGTTGTTGTTTTCAATGGAAGTTTAGTTGATAATGAATCTAATTGACGAAATGCTCTAAGGATTTTTTGTGTAGCAGATGATGGAATAAATAAATCAATATCTGTATCCCATGGTATAACATCATGATGACGAAGAACACCAATTAATGTACCTTTAGTAAGAAAATATTTAATTTGTGATTGATGTAATATTATTTGAACATTCATCATTAATTGTATCATATGAAAATAATCACATTGTGAAACATCTGTTGGTAATATGGAATTATTAACTGAACGTAATGTTTTTAAATCAAAATAATAATAAATACCCATACCAACTGGACGTTTTATTTCATTTATTGGATAAAATGATTCATTTATATAATAAATATAACGATTTATATCAATTGATTCATAACAATAGGAATCATTTTGATGACATAATTCACAAGCATCACGAAGAAATTTTGTTAAAATTTCTCGCCAAACTTCAATAAGTTTATTCCATATTGATTGTATATTAAGAAGTGAAGTTTCAGAATTAAATAATTGATCAAGTAATAATTTTACTTCATTATAACTCAATGAATTTGACAATGAATATGGAAAGTCTTGTAATACTTGAGTAGAAATAGGTGTTTCTACTTTGTCTGATTGTTGTATAGCAATAGTAATAGCACATAGACAGAAAAGAAACATACATGGTATCCAGAAACGGCGATTATTAATAATTAGACGAGCGTATATGACAGGATTAGTATACATGAAGAATTTTTAATGAAAGAAATTCGTTTATGAAAAAAACACTATATTTCTCTATGTATGCAAATATATATAAATATATAAATATATATATATATATATATGTACACCAAATATCAAAGAATATATCTGTTAGAATTCGAAGGGTCTACTAAAAAAAGCTAGAAATATCTTATGAATTGGACGTGGCAAGTATGATGAGTACATATGCCACAAAATTGTCCATATAGATAGAGCAAGAAAAGGGAAAAAAAATTATAGAATATAAACAAACGTTCTTCTTTTTTTCTTCTTCTCTTTTTCTTTCTTGCGATGCCAATTTATCTTCTCTCTTCTGTCCAATGAAAACAGAAAACGAATACATAGCACAAGAAAACAGAACTCTTGTTTGTCTGTTACATCATTACTCATAGCAAATGCGGTTAATGATCATCACTGTACGTTTATCAGTACGTAGAATAGACATGAGTGTAGTATTTTTTTCCATGTATATATGCATATATTTATCTATTCTGCAATACTTTTGCAAAGAAGAAGAACACGAAGAAGAAGAAGAAGAAGAAGAAGAAGAAGAAGCAGGCGAAGCAATAAGAGAGAAAAAAAAAACTTTTCAGAACAAATGTAAGAAGGTAACTTCTTATATAGGACAAACAATAAAAAATCGAATAGTCCATAGTAAAAGAAGAACATATAAAAAGAAAAACAAAAAATTAAACAAGCAGTTGAAAAGTATTGAAATAAGAATAAGCATAAAAAACATTACTTTCTATTAAACGTAGTTGATTCGGACTAGCCGGAAGCGAAAAAAAATTTTTTTTCATGTCACTAATATATATATATTTTTCTTTTATTGCTAAATATATAAAGCCTATCACAATTTACGCCATGTCCAAACTTCACTAGCTTTAATCTAAAAATATAAAATCATAAATATAAAAAAAAACAACAAATAAGTCTTTAGATTTATTTAATATAAAAACCTTTTTTAAATTACGTTGTCTTGGAACAGTTCGACAACGGTTTTCTTCATTATCAGATTCATTATTTAGCGAATTAATTTCTGTAATTTGATCTCGTGTTGCTGTAACATAAGTTGTTGCTGCTGGTCCAGTTAAAATATTTGAAGCTAGTACATTACCACCATTATTTGCACGATAAGCTATTGTATAAACAGGTTGAGTTGGATTTTGGACTAATAATGATGGTTGTTCAGGATAATATGTTAACATATTAGTTGGTTTTGCCTAAATAAATTTAGAATTTTCCTTTTTTTTTTTTACAAATCAAAACAAAAAATGTTCTTACTGTTGGCTGAATATATTCTTCAATAAATTGTTGTTTAGGTTGCGGAATGATATACGATATTGGTTGATTATTATTATTAATATTATTATTATTGTTATTATTATTTGATGGAGTATTAAGTGTTTGTACTGTTGGTTGTGCTGGTGGTTGAGTTGGAGGTTGATAATAAGGAACAGGTATTGGAATAAATTGAGGTTGTTTTATATTATTATTATTATCTTGTGTATTATTTCCAGTTGATGTATTTTCTCGTGGACTACGTGATCTTGAACGATGACTTGAATGACGACAAGACCGAGAATGACGACGTGAACCACTCATACGAGCTAATTCTTCCATTTCTGAATTCTAAACAAAAAAAAGAAGATTTTTCAATCTTTCTATATTATTTACATATAATATATAGAAAATTTACTTCAGTCATATAATGTCGAGGATGATAAGGATCAATCTAAAACAAAAAAAAAAAAGAAAATTATTAGAGAAATACAATTTATTTATTTTCGATTTATAACTTACAGTTGAATGTGGATACATTGGACTAGGAGGTCTTGAATATCCAAATAATCCCTGTGTTGTTTGAAATGTTGGATTAGGTACATTAGTAGTACCTGCATATTGATGCATAGGAGCACCATAACTTGGTGGTGGAGGATAACCTAATGGATTTTGATTATTATGTGAACCATTTATTTGATAACAAGTATTTGGATAATCTTGACCAATTATTTGATGTTGTTTTTTTGTACCTGATGTTAAATTTGTACTTAGAAAATGAAAAAAACAAAAACAAAAGAAAATATTTTATTGATATAATTTTAAAAGATTTTTTAAATACCTATCTGACGGTGCTTTAAGAACACTACCACCATATTTATCAACTGTATGACTAAGAATTCCTGTTGCATGCATACTTCGATAATCACACCAATTAAATATTGATGCAAGAATAAAACAAAGAGAAGCAACAAAAGTTAAAATAAGATTGGGAATAAATAACCACATAGCCCAACGACGTGGATAATCATTATCATCTAAACGTAGACGTTCGACATAAACCATGGATTCTGTTGCAAATACAGTTACACCAATTGTTGTAAATATAACTTTAAAAAAAAAATTAAATATTTTTACTATTAATATATTATAATGGTAAATGATATTGAAGTTAAGTCTTTTCTCAATTAAGAATAAATTTTGATGATGATTTTTTGTTTGTCAATAGTGACTAGATAGAATTAGGATGAATGGTACAGATTCTTATATTTCTAATTCTTGTGAACTTAGAAAATATATTGTTAATACGAAATTTCAAATAATTCTTTATTAATGTCCGTAAGTTCGAGATATATAATGTTACTTTCAGTCTTCGATGTCTTTATATACTGAACATCAACTCGGACAGTTAATTTAAGTTTTATTCTTATACAAATTGTGATTAGAATTATACCTTTTATATCTAACTAACATCTAGTTACAATTATAGATTAATTTATAATAATTATCAGTCAAGAATAAAACGAAGAAAATACAGTTGTATCTAATATAGTATACTTCAAAGAAATTGTACTAATTTCATATAAAATTTTCATTGATTTTAAAATTTTACTACAAAAAAAATTAGATAAATAAAGGATCTAAAATATATATCTTTCACTTATTATTAGATCATTGAGTAACAATTAAACAGAACGTTCAATATTGAATTTAATCATGTTTTTATTATTGTTTTTATTCAAATTCGAAATTCTAAACGATCTATTTTTCTTATATTTTTAATCTTATACTTACAACTTAAAAATGCAAATAATGCTGAAAAAAGTACAGTAGTATTAAAAGTTCTTCTAGACATAAAACCAATAATAGCAGATAAAAGTGCAAGACATTCTAATGATAAACCAAATGGTACAAGTACTTGTGCAACACGTACAAAACCTATTTACAAAAATAAATAAATAAACAAACGAATTTAAAATAGAAAATTTTACTTGGTGTATCATTATTCCACAATGTGCAAATAAAATCATTTGAACGTATTGAAAAAATACATTTATGCCATAGACCAAATTTTTTTAAATCAATAAATAAATCATTTTGTAAATTATTTTCATTATTACTATCACGTTTAGTTAAATTTGTTAAACCACTACGTTCATAATATTGTAACCAATCAGGTACGGAAAATGATATCCATCCAAGTACAAGACTAAATGTAAGTAAACCAACACCAACAGCAAGAAATATTCTTGGTGGAATTATACATTGATACATTTTATTGAATAAAAATCAAAATCTAATATGTTGTTTACCTTTAAAATATTCAAATGATTTTTATCATATACATGAAAAGATTTATCATACAAATGAAGTGATAATAATGACAAAAAATATATTGAGTTATTGAATAATATAGTCTGAACTAAACTGTTGTATATATATATGAACGTCTATATCTAACTTTTTATTAATAATGACTATTTTGATTCATATAGATATAAATATGTGACTTTAGCACGACTGGTTGAACTTTTTTTTTCTAATAATGATTGCAATAATTTTACATACAAGAGAAGAAAACGAGAGCGAGAGAGAGAAAAAGAAAAGTTTGTAAGAAATAGAGATACGATATGTTGAACGGTCACACGTAAATGGACAGTAAGGACTTTTTTTTTCTTATGTTTTTGTTATATACATCAACTTCAGAAAAAAAAATACAAGAGATCTTTGCCTCCTCCTCCTCTTCGATTCATATTTAAGCATACGTGTGAAAATGCCTACATAAATATTTGTCTATTCATGATGCGCCCCATCGATTATCACACGAAGAAATCGTTCAGCGTCTTTCTTGTATCTCATATCATCATATACTTGTTGGTCGTCGCCTGGGGAGACACTGACCATCGAATCAGGAGTTGGTGTGCTCTGTAGTTTGCTCAATCAACCGAAGAATTTTTTTTTCATTCATTCTTACTATCACTTGTTGTATATACGTTCCTTTTCTATATGGATAGATGTAATAGTATAGCATGTACGATATGCATAAAACTCGTGTGGCTCGTTCACGTATATATATATATATAAAATGAATAAGAACTTCTCGATAGGTCAACGTCGTGAGAAATAAAATAAGATGTTTCTGAGTGTTCATCGTTTGCATGTATATGTACACACAATATGTCCTTGTATTGTTATTGACTATTGTGTCATCGTTCTAGTTAAAATGTTAAAATAGTACCAATAAAATTGAACTTGTGTAGATATAGATCGATGATAGTTAAATGATGTATAAGATTTGTTTTGTTTTAATAAAATAGAAAATGATTGAATTCATGATGTTTATGTTTAATTTAGAATGATTGTTAAAGTTTGAAAATGAGATATTTACAAAAAAATATTAGTAGGATAGAAGGTTCATGTAGCAAACTCATTCATTGTTTTTAACTTTTAGATTGACATTTATTTATATAAATGAATAAAAAAGACAAATTTGATTTTCATAAGATATTGTCGATTGATAACTAAAAGTTGAAATATTTTTTTTTGCAAAAAAAAAACAATTCTCATCAATCATCATAAAGTATTCTCATATTTTTAGAATTTCATTGAATATTCAATAAAAAAACCGAAATACTATAAAAAGAAATTTGATTAAAAAATATTTAAACTACATGTAAAATAAAGTCATAATTTAGATGATTAAATAGTATTGATATTTTTTTGCAATTTTGATCAATAGATCATTACAACGTTTTATAAGAAGAAAAGAAAAGTACTCATACATGTGACTATAAGAAAAAACTTATTCTTTAGTATACAAAAACTAAATACAACGTAGATTGTTAGAATTCATATTCTTTTTCCATCAAGATATCAAAACTCTTGTTTTTATGATATAATATAGAAAAATAAGATTCATATGATAATAATCAAAATGGATGAACTAAGAAATGAATATAATGATATTTCTCACGAATTGTATCAATTACTGATAGATGTTGAAGCATTAAATACGATAAGGAAAAAAGAATATTGTCTCACTATTACTAGTACACATATCTTTGCTTGCTTCTCTCGTTGATCTTAAAATTTCAACCAATGTTGTTCACTAAGCAAATCTCTTATTTTTGTCTACGCAACTATGATTGACAGTAGTATTAAAAAATGATTGATTTATTTATATCTATACTTGCTGCAGAAATGTATTCAATGACCTTTAATCTCGGTTTCTAAAGTCTATAATGTGGAGGGGAGAGAGAGAGGAGTCGCAAAATTTCGACTCACTATTTTCTTTGGAAATATACATGAGTTTTACAAAATATAAAAGTCTTTTAAATGAGTATATTTTTCACTAATTAAACATTGAAATATTTTTCTTTTTGCTTCATTAAATTTCAATTAGTGAATAAATAGATCAGCAGGTTTTTTTTTAATGAGAAGAAATCTCTCTATAAATCTCGTCATATATTTTACTAATAACCGAATGGCTTAGACCAAGATTGTCATTTTAAAACAATAGTTCTCTCTAGATACAATTGAAATATATGATATACCATTCAACCTGTCTACAGGTAACACACTTACTCATTTTCGATCTTAGCATTGTCATAGCTTAGCAACTTAATATGATAAAGAACTGAAACTTACATTGCAGAAAGATATATGAAAATTCTAGTTTCACTATAATTTTTATTTTCATTTGTTTGAACTTTGATGAGTTTACAAGGATAGAAAATCGTAATAATGTATTCATACAAAAGAATACCTTTTATTAAAACTATTCAAAGAAAGTTCACATTTCTGAAAATTTTCTCTTGTTCTAAACAAAATATTTTCAATTGTGTTTGTAGCTAAGACAATACATCACATGATGGCGAAATTTGTTCCTGACAGGTTCAACAACAAAATAAAATAACTCATTCATGTGGTTCAATTCTTCGATAATATCACTTTCATCATTTACAATGATTTATTCGTATTCGAAATATGATAAAAGACGATAAGACCCATTTTTTCTACCAAAAATGATTGATTATAATTGATAATTACCATTCACATTCACTATTATTCAGAATAGATGATATCTATCGATATAGACTATATAAAAACCTAGAAAAAAAAATATTTCGCATAAGTTCGATCGTTCTGTGCTCGAGAAATCTTTTGTTTAACTTTAATCAGACATAGTCTTTTTTCAGTTGCACAAGTTATATTAATTCTTTAGTTATCAATAAAAAATACACATACGTAAAATAGAGTGATTTTACACGATGTACATTTTCTTTTCTTAACGCAAGAATCTAACATGAATCGTTACAAAAGAATAATAATAATGTTGAAAGCTTTTGCTGTGTCGCAAATGTATCGAACAAAAAAAAATGAATACATTAGTCGCAATTGATGATAAAGCTCATGATGTAAATAATATATTGCTGGTTATCAAAAGGTTGATAGATAAATTCAATGAACTCGATCGTACATTGAATAAATTGAACGACATAGACATCCTTGTACTTATCGAAACACATTAAAATCAATTGAATGAATATGTCATTCAATATTTTGGATATGATCTATTTCGTGTTCTCTATTTGTTCTTTATTTCGTTTTACTAAAAGAATTTTGTTTGTATATTCTGTTCTTTTTTATTATTTTATTTTATTTTTTCAACGGCAAACATCCAGCATAGAACAAAAACAACAACAAAAAAAAACATCATATTTTGTTTGATAGAGTTTTTTGTTTTTTATTTCTATTTTTGTTTTATATGATGTTAAAATATTGTTGATATCTAATTAGTTTTGCCGGCGAGCCGTCGATCACGTTCTTCTGCAACACTTAAACGTAAACCTTTGCCAGCTGGTAGTGAGACCCAAGATTTTTGACCTTTACCAATAACAAATACATAAGCCAAACTAAACAAACAAACAAACAAAAAAAAAATTTCATATAAAACAAAAAAAAAAAGGTTAATTTTTACCGAGTAGCAAATGTATGTCCATTGGCATCTTTAACATGAACAATATCAAATGAACCTGGATGACGTTCACGTGATTGAATAACACCAACACGACCTAAGTTGTGTCCACCAGTAATCATAACAATGTTACCTAAATAAGAAAGACAAAAAAAGAAATTTTTTCACATAAAACAAAAAGAATTTTTTTTTCTGTGTAAGAAAATACCTGTATCAAATTTAATATGTTCTTGAATTTTTCCTGTAGCAATATCAATTTGTACAGTATCATTAGCTTTAATATGTGGATCCGGATAACGAATTGTTCGTGCATCATGTGTTATCAAATATGGTACTTTCTTTGGACCCATACACATTGATTTAACTTTACATAATTTATACTAAATAAATATATATATATATAGTTTTAAACTTTCAGTTTATCTTTTATATACTAAAAAAATGAATGAATATAAAATGTTTTTGAGGCATGTAAAAATATATTCGCGATAGTTTGGTTTTTTTTCAGATATGCACAAAAATAATAGAAAATCATTTCCATTCAACTAGAGATAGAATTTATCAGACTAAAATATTAAATTAAATCTTAATAGTCAATACGATATTTTAAAATATCTTACAATAGAAAATTCTATATATTCAAATATTTGATTCAGATTAGAATATGACTTAAAATTTTTTTTGTCATGATTGGATAGAGCTTGTCGAAATACTGACATATTTAAACATTGTTTTTCTAGTAAAAATTCAACTAAAATAAAATCAGAAAAACCTATAAAAATTTGAAACACGTCAAAAGCATCAAATCTCGATAGTTTCAATGTTTATTCGAATTTCGTTTTTATTTGGTTGTTGAGAAAATCGATTTTTTTCGATATGACAGCAAAACACGATAAATACGAATTTCTATTCTAAGATTTTCACCTCAGAACTTCAGTTTCAAAAGAAACCAATATCATATTCAGAATCAGCATAAAAATCTGCATCGAATAATCACACTCATTTTCCGTCAAATTTTGACTTGAAGGAGAAGCGCAGGTCAAAGCATTCGAAAATAACAGTGAGGATGTGTACAGACCAAAATTTGACAGAAAATAAGTATGATTATTCTCTGCAGATTTTTATACTGATTCTAAATATGATATTGGTTTCTTTTGGAACTGAAGTTCTGAGTATCAAATGTTTAGAATACAAATTCATATTTATCGTATTTTACTGTCATATTGAAAAAACATTGATTTTCTCATCAACTAAATAAAAATAAAATTCAAATAAACATTGAGACTATCGAAACTTGATACTTTTGGTGTATTTTAATTTTTATAAGCTTTTCTAATTTTATTTTAGCCTAATTTTCACTACAAAAAACATCGTCTAAATACTTCAAAAACAACATTTCTATAAGTAATTTGATGAGCTCTGTCCAACCATGACAATAATATCGTTTTAATAAATTTCCAAAAATTTCATTTATTTTTATTTTCATAATTTCTCTAATTATACTTTCATTCTAAAATTCAATACATTCTCTATAATCCATAGTAAATTTCAAGACTATTACACAAAATATCTGTGTCACGAAATAGTATCGTTATTATATTCAATATTTACTTTAGCTTCTTCAGGTGTTATACGATGAACACAAAATCGACCTTTAACATCATAAATCAAACGAAAATGTTCGCCTGTTTTTTCAATAGTAATAACATCTATTCAAAAACAAAAAAAGAAAAAGAACATAATCTTTATCTTGAAAATAAATATTCGTTTTTTTTTTTTTTTTGTAAATATAACAAACCCATAAAACCAGCAGGAAAAAGAAAATCTGTTCGTACACGTCCATCAATTTGAATAAGACGTTGTTTACAAATTTTTCTAGCTTCATTATATGTTAATGCATATTTCAATCGATTACGTAGAAAAATAATCAATGGTAAACATTCACGTGTTTTATGTGGACCAGATGATGGTTTTGGTGCAAAAACGCCACCCAATTTATCAAGCATCCAATGTTTAGGTGCATGAAGTCGTTTCAAATGTTTACGAATACCACGATACTAATATATATATATATATAAAGATTTTTTTCTTTTAGAAATTAATTAAATAATTAATCTTACGCCCATGTTTTTTTCTTATAGTTGTTAATAATGATCAAGATCTTACTTACGATCTGAAAAAAAATTCAAAGCAAAGTAAAACCATGAAAAATCAGTATTTTATGTAAAAATTCCAATAGAATATCTAAACCAATCAATGATTGTTTAATTCAACTAAATATTGTCTGATTAATTGTACTGATTTTTTTTTCTTATATTATTAAATAAAATTATTTTATTAAAAAAATTCAAGTAAAGAAATAATAAATTTCATTATAATTAATTAATATCAAATTTTTTTGATTCTTTTGAAATGTATAAATGTGTTATATAGGTTAATGTAGAGGTTAAAATGAATAAAAAGTCAATATGGTTATTTTGTTCTTTCCTTTCACTTTCTTTCGAATTGATTTTGATTAAATGTACATATACATATATACATATATATATATTAAATAAATGTCTGGAAATAGTAAGTTAACTGAATTTTGAACGTTTCATCTATCGTTATATTTATTTTCTAGTTGAACTTGATCTTATTTATGAAGAAAGTGATGCAGATGAATTTTCAACATCATCAAGTATGTGTATCATATCATAAAATTCAATATAAATCAATAGAATAACTAATAAATACTATAATTAAATTTATTTCTTATTGTTAGTCTATTTATATCAAAGATTTTTAAGGAATAACCAAACGTATTAAAACTTATTGTAATGAGTAATTTTTATGAATTGTTCAACATAACAAAAAATTTGACAATAATAAATTTTTGTTTTTCAACATGGAAGTTTTTACTCCTCCCGAATAGAAAAACAGATAATGCATAGGAGAGCCTTTTTTTTTTTGATTTACTAGAGCTATAGCAACATGCGATCGTTCATTTCGTTTCTAAGATGTCCATTACTAACGCGATGTTTGTTAATATGTATAGTTCGTTATGTAATCAGAGTTGTACTTTGATGAAGCGAGCGACGCAAACAGTGTACATATATTAATATTCTCAAAATCATAACTCAATATGAATACGAGAATATCTTTTTTTTTTTAAACATGATAATGATGTTATGAAATTTTGAATTATATTCTTTCTTTATTCGATAATATTCGATCTATTGTAGAAGTTGAAACTATAATGAAATTGTTTCATTATTAAAGTAAAATATGTCAAGAAAAAATCGATTTGCTATTGAATTACATTCGAACTTGTTGCTATAGAAATCCTATTGAAATATTCAATTGATATTGATAAGTATATCAATCATAAAATACAAAAAATTCAAAAAGTTTAATTATTATTTAATTAATAATTATAAAAGATTCTTAAAAAAAAAAAAGAAGATTCTAATGTAATCGTGTTTTTCGAATAAATATATTTGATAATATAACAATGATTTTCACTATAACTTTTAGAATCCAAACATACTCGAAATGTATCCATTGAAGAAGATCAAGTAAGACTGAAAGAAAAGAAAAAAAAATGCTTACATAATCACCTACGTAACATATTCATTTTTTTTTCCTATTAGTTACTTGCAAATGATAATGATGATGATGAAATAGCAATAATAGAACCAGCAAATTCTAAAACATCAAATGAAAATCTAATAAATCAAACAACAATTGAAAATGATGATTCAGATATGATTGAAACTATTTTAAGTGATGATACAAAAGACAATTCTAATTATAATGGTAAACGTCGAAAAACTGAAAGTATTTCTTCCTCTTCATCTTCGATCAGTGTATCAAACACTAGTAGCAGCAGCAGCAGCAACAGTTCCAATCGTCAGTCTGTACACGGTAGTTGTTCGGTAGCATAGATAATAGAATATTTATTCAATAATACTAATAGCAAAACTTATTTTGTTTTTATTTATAAACAAAACCAAAAAATACAGATAGCCTACGAATTTTTTTTTTCTTTTGATAAATAGATTTGAATGAAGAAACGATTGAAAATGAATCAAATTGTATTGAAATGGAACTGTCAAATGATAGAATAAAACAAGTTAATGGTTCTAATGGAAATGAACAACGTAAACCAGTAAATGTACCAACATTAGTAATAACAGTGAAAAATGAAATGGCTCAACCAATTCGTGAACAAGCAATTCCAACAACTGGTAACATAAAAACAATCTAATAAGAATTTTTCACAAATGAAGAGAAAAAACTAAGAGGAGTTTGTTTTTTGAATTGAGTAGACAATTATAAAATTCTATTCATCAAATGAATTTTTGTTTCGTTGAATATACTTTTTCATTAGAATACAAGAAAATCATAGCAAAAATTAATTAACATTTACTTAATCCTTTGACTATCACCGACACATGTATATATGTCATGAACTTTATCAGTATCTAAAACTAATACAATCAATCGTAATGTATATTTTTTAGACTCGTTTTGTATAGAAATAAGTATTAGGCAATTAATACTTGTGATATCATTATTTCATAATAGTGTGTTCGAGAGTCGTGCCTTAAAAACAAAAGAAGTGTACATAGGAGGCAGTCAGTTTGTTGCACATATGCATATCTTTTGTTTTCTTTCTTCTTATTCGAGAACCCTATTGTAAAGTATGGCTTCTAGAGAGGTCATATATTGGCAGATCATTCAGTGCTCATTCATTGTGATTGATGACTAGACTCTCCTTGAAGAGGATATTATGTTTGTGACAATACTAAATAATGTGCAAAGAAACAAGGCGATACACACTATCAGTGTCAGTGTGCTGAATGTGATGTTGGAGGACTATGCATTACCGACTGTTTCAAAAAATTTCCATATCTTACAGAAGGTGTAACGTTATCTCGTATAATCAAAAATGAATAGCTATAATGATCTTCTACAGAGAGAGTTTTTCTGCTTATGTCGATAGTCAAATGATTAAGAAAAATGTATTGATTTCCTTTGATTGTTGATACAGTTAATTGAATAATATGTTTAGTAAGATGTGATGAAATAAAATTTCAACTACACGCTGGATTTAACAGTCAGAGTATAAAAGTGGGAAGAGTTTGTTTTTTATATCTTCTGATGAACTTTTAGTCATCTCAATTGATAATAGAATTTATTGTCTAATTATTTTAGATTCTACAGAAACTGCTACACTTCGGCATATATTCAGTGATGCTGCTTATTTTTTAATTAAAAGTAGTAATGAAGAAAATATTTCATTGGCTAAAACTAAAGTAAACTTTAGATTTATATATGTTTGTATGTGATATTTATTTTAATTAATTATTAAGGGTTTATGGTCAACACCACCAGCAAATGAAACTAGGCTAAATCGAGCTTTTCGAGTAAATATTTATATATAAAGAGAAAATATTTCTTATTTTTATTTTTATTTTTAGGATCATCGAAATGTAATTTTAATTTTTTCTGTAGCTGAAAGTAAAGCATTTCAAGGTTTTGCTCGTATGTCATGTGAAGCTCGTCATGATAGTCAGCCTGTTAATTGGATTTTACCACCTGGCATGAATAATCGTACTTTTTCAGGTGTTATTTATATTGATTGGATAACTTGGTATGTAATTATCTATTAATTTTATTTTAAAATATATATTTTATCTATTTGAAATTTTATTTAACATATATTTTTATTTTTAGTCGAAGTTTACCATTTAGTAAAACATCACATTTGTTCAATTCATGGAATGAGAACAAACCGGTCAAAATAGGACGGGATGGTCAGGTAGTAGAATTAGATTATACTAATGAGGGAAATGTTTTTCAATTGAAAAATCACTTTTGAGTCGAGATTATATGTATTATGTAGATCTAAATGAGTTATGAATACCGTCAGAAGAGTTCGTGTCCTTAGCTTATGAATGCACTTTTACGGTGGTTTTTAAATGAATGCTGTGGTTTCCTCTAAAGAACATCAGAAAAAAGTGATTTTTGAATTTCGATTTGGAACTTCGCATAGAGACAAACCTTAACGAGAATAGTTTATTATGAAAGTTTTAGATCTTCCTGGTGTTCCTATCAGACGATACGTCTATGATGAAAGCATGTTTTTTACATCGCTCATAAACACTAGCAGATTTTTACCCCTCTTTTTGGCCATTCTCGGTTCTCGAAGCGAGTACAACGAATCCACATGAAATTCTTATCATAGATAGAGCACCTAAATTAAGGAAACACATGTCTGAGAAAGAAGAAATTCAAGCAAGATTTTTGCAATTTTTTTTCGAAAACACCATAGCTTTCATAGCACCGCTTACGATACCCGTCTACCTCTATCTGATTGAACTGAAAATTTTTTAGAGATACCGTAGGCGATATCTCACGATGATGTTAAGGTTTTTCAAATCTGAATAGGAAAGTCAAAAATGAAAACGATTGATTTCATCTCTGGTGAATACTTTCAAGCATTTATGGTCCAAATTTCAATCAGATCGGAGAATGTTAGACAGGAATCGTAAGCGGATCTATGAAAACCGGGATTTTCTCCGAAAAACTACGAAAAACTTGTTTAAAATTTTTTTTTCCCCCGAACATGTCTTCTTATTTTCGGTGCTCTATCTGTGTTAAAGATTTCATACGTATGCGTTGTACCTTCTCTGAGAATCAGATAGGACAAAAAAAAGAGTGCGCGACACACCTTAAGGCCTGTCTCTATGAAAAGTTTAAGGGTATTCATAGTTCGTTTGAATCTACATAGTGTACATAGTCTCGACTGAAAAACAATTTATCAATTGAAGAACTTTCCTCGTAATATTTATTTTTATATTTTAAGGAAGTTGAACCACGTTGTGCTGAAGCATTGTGTCGTTTATTTCCATCTGATCCAACGATTGATATAATGTCAATAGCAATGAAAGCTAAAAATAATAAAAAACGTCAGTCATCTCGATCGGAATCACGTTCACCATTATCGACAAATCTTTCTTCATCATTACCATTGGAAACTTCATCATCATCATCATTAATAATTAAACGTCAAATATCAAAAGATCATACTCGTCATACATTACCAAATAATAATAATAAACATCGACCAACATCATCAGATTTTTCATCTCGTCATTTAGCACATCATAATCATCATCGATCACCTTCAAATCATATTCGTCATAGGTCAGACGTGACTCTTTATTTAATAATTATTCGTCTTACGAATTTGGCTATCATATTCTTTACTAATCTTATTCAGTACAGAACTTTTAAAAAAGGTGTTGGTTGATAGAGGTATCCTTTCTTTTTTCCGAACATCATTGGCCACATATATATATAGATGTATATATATATGTATATCTAACATTCAAATATTACGATGGGTCTATACAATATGAAGCCGGCTTTATGAACTTTGAAAAAAAAGGCTGAAAACAAAGCATTTTACATATCTATTCATCGAAGAACTTTTATGATTATTTTAAAAAGAACTATGTCTGTTTAACAGACTATTATATATACATATATTGTTATTTTTTATAAGCAAAAAAAAAATAACAACAAAATACTACTGTCACCTGCTCCGAGCCCATGTTATTAACAAAAAAAAAATTTACTCCTTTTTTACCTTGAGAATTAGATTAGATGATGGTATGAAAAAGGAGAAAATGAGTTTTCTTATACGCATGTACAGACAAAAAACATTCAAACGAGATAAATCATAGAAAACAAAAGAGATTAATTTGTTATGCCTTTGTTTTTTTGTTAATCTTAATTTAGACATCAACAATCAAGAAGTCGAGAACGTGAAAATAAAGATTTACCACGAAAGCGACGACGACGATCACGTATGTTTTTATTTTTCTAATTATTTTATATTAGAACAGAAGAAAAAAAAGAAAATAAATGTTGAATTCTATTCTATCATTTACTAAGACTTATTATTCATAATTTCTTACATTAGGATCATCACATTCTGATCGTAGTGATAAAAATTTTTCAAGTCGAAAACATTCAAATCGTAGTAATGGTGATCAATCATCATACAATAGTCCTAATAAAACGATGACAAAGATTTTTAGTAGTGGAGTAAGATAAAAATTTTTTTCTTTGATCATTTATATTCATATAATCTATTCTTGTTTAGACATATGAAGAATATATGAATCATTTAGTTGCAACTCATGCACAATATGGTGGATTTGGTGGAGCTATATTTCCACCTGGAGTAAGTCTCATTTATAGAAGTAGCATGAAATTCTTCTTTTTTTTGTTTTGATGTTTTCGTTGCTGAATTTTATATTTTGATTATAAAATCAGCGATCGATATATTTATCTCATCTGAATATCTTCATATGAAAATGTATAGCTTTCATCTCGGTCTTATTTTCAAAGGAATAGTAAATTATAAATGTAATTGTTCATTGGGAATGATGACTATCGATTTCTAAGTTTTGAAAAAGAAGAAAACTCTTGATTATACTATAGTACGAACAAAGAATCTGTCAAAATTATGAATGACTAGCACACTCATAGGAAATCAGTTTCAATCGTAAATTCATTCACGAGGAAACCACTCAAAGTGATATCCTTTGTTTGAGTTCACAAGGAAGTTTCACTAAAACAAGACGAAAATCTGGAAGGATTTCTCTCAACGGAGAAAAAAAACGTGATTTCAGTACTTCGAAGTAGTGGAATCGAGCTTTTTTCTCTACTTGAATTTTGCTAAACCAAAAAACTAATCCCTTGCTACAGGCATCATACAAAAATCGAGTTTACTTGAAAATTTAATATTTTGATAGAAAAAAAAACCTCTATTCAATTAAATTCTGCTTTTTGATTTCCCAGTATATACCTAAAACTGAGTTAAACATTCACTAAAACCATCCTAACTCGACTGTAAAAGCTCATAGGGATGAACTATTTTAGACTTTGTCTAGTCTTATCAAGGTGCCCTTGTAGACTCAAACGGTGGATATCAGTTAGGATAGTTCTATCGTCAACTATATATATTTAATCTCTTAGGGCTATCCTATGGCTTACGATCCAAGTGCTTTTTATCCAATGGGATATGATCATCGTGGTATGCCAATATCACTGCATAGTGGAGGTTATGATGTTCCAATGGATGTATATTATCCTCAACCAACACCTTCGATGACATCTCGTTCTCGAAATCTAACTGAGGTAAATGAAAATCTTCTTATAAATAATATATATATATATATATATATCATTGTTTTTTTGTTAATTAGTATGAACAAGAAATAAATGCATTTCTTCGTCATACAACAACGTCAGGTTCTTATCAAAATAATGATAAGAATTTAACATCTCATCGAAGTCATCGTCATCATCGAAATGAAGATGATTATCATCATAAACCTCCATCTCGACATCGTTCAAAATCACGTGAACATCGTCATTAATTCGAAGAAAACAAAAAAGTTTCTTTTTCTTTTTCTCTATTTTGTTTTTTCTTTTTTAAAACAATTGGAAAAATTCTTTTGTTTTTTTTTCTTTCTTTTGTGTGCTCTCTTTTATACATCCACTTCGTTTCCTTTTTTTTTTGCTGTCTTGTAGTATGCAAAAAGGGAACAACAACAACAACAACAACAACTGTTTTCATTAGTTTTTTTTCTTTACTAGTATGTATGTATAACAAAGAGAGATGGATAATGATTTTTGTGTGTGTGTCTTTGGTCTATGATCTCTTTCTCGCATGTTGTTTTTATGTATTCATTCACATTGCACATTCAGTTTATTCTGTGATATGTGGAAGAAAAGAAAAAACCTAGTGTGTTGCTTTTATTTCATCACCTATACGAAACGTATATGTATATATATATAAACACGAATATAAAAACACACCGATATGTTTTGTCTAATTTCAGAGAGAGTCAAAAAAGAAAAGACAAACACGATTGATTTATTATTTCGTTGTTTTAATTTTATTCGGAATAGTTAAACGAATTGGTTGTGATTGATTAATATGAGTTGATTTAATATTTCTAGTTACTTTTATCTGATTTATTGATTTTATATTAGAATTTGAATTATCTTGATGATTTATTAATTCAAGTAGATTTGTATGTGCTTGAGATCGTTTAATAAAAAATAGACTTAATAGAATACCAATAATAAAAATAGTAAGAAGACTAATACCAATAATAGTTATTTGATATTGATGAATATGTTCATTTTTGATTGGTATCATTCGTCGTATTCGTTGATGATTACAATGAATATCATGAAAATTTTTTGAACAATAAATACATTGTTGTGTACGAATATAAACAAGTATTTGTGTTGGACATTGATTTTTATTATTTATATCAAGTTGAATTAATAATGGTTGAGTTGTTTTATTGAAAGAAAATATTGGTAAACAAATTGATCCTTTCCAATTATGTTGACATATATCATTTGTTTGATATAATGTATAAGTTATTAATTTCGAATGAACATTAGTTAAAATAGAAAGAAAAAGAAAAATGAAATTAAAAAGCATTTTCATTAAAATTATAAGAAAAGAATATATTTAGCTTAATTATGATACATAACAACAAGAAAAATTTTTTTTTTGATAGAAAACTTTCTTAAATATGATTTTTTTCAGTTGTTTTGAAAGAAAAAAAAAGAAACAAATATTTATTTTTCTTCATCATGCAAGTCTAATTAAAAGATAGGTCAATAGTTTCTAGACAAAATATTTGACTATTTTTCATATATTTAAAATACATTGGTAATATATTAGAATCAGAATTTTATCTTCTTTCAGAATATATACTTAGAATTTTTCTGTGACTATTGAGCTATAAGTAAATCTTGATAGAACTCAAAAGAATTTTCCAGAAACGCAAAAATTTTATTCTTCTAAAGACAACTCTATTTCTTGTAGATATCAAATAAGTTCTGTAAATATATAGTACTTGAAGGTAATCTCTACTCGAGAAAAAATGCAAGAATGGAGAGTTTTGATTAGAGTCTGTCGAGTCCAGACTCAAAAGTTTTAGATCCAATGGACTCTAGTTGTCTGAAAAATGTGTAGAGTGCACTAGTCACCGAATACAAAATACTGGAGACAAATATTTCGTATCTTTGGAACGACTGTTCAATTCTGATAAGAAAATTTCATTTGAAGTATCAAATTATGGTTCGATCATTGTAGATCCGACAAGCTCTAGTTTTGATTAATCCGCTAAAAAATGGCACAGTTGTGACCAACGGTCATTTTACGCTGAAAAGAAGAAAATCCGAAAAATAGACTTTATAAAAGTCTTTACTACACCGTAATAGTTTGCAGAAAGAAAAAACTTTTATTCAAATATACCACTTTGTAGAGAATTATTTTCTGTATTGTCCAAGTTATTCGATAATATTTTGTAACACGTCTGAAACAAGTTTTATTTGCGATTTTTCTTCTTCTAAAACAAAAATTTTCAAGTTTTTTCAAGATTCAATTATGGATTACAAAATTCTAATTCTAATACACAATTAATGGATTTAAATACGTGAAAAATAGTCAAATATTTTGTCTAGAAACTTTTGGTTCACTTTCTTCTTTTTTCTTTCACTTTGAAAAGATCAATATGTCTGCAATCATATATTGAACTCTATATTGATCATTGGAAATCTTATTTGCATTTTCTAAATATCATACAATCAAATCGTAGAAAATATACAATGATAAAACATATCATTCATGAATGTGTATTAATCAATAATCCAAATACACAATTTGGTTTCAATCCTAAAAAAAACAAGGACTAATTCATCTTTGATCAAATAAAAACAATCGCTTAATCAAACTTGTATTTTATTCTCAAAATTCGAATGAAACCTTCCCAAAAAAAAAACTAGAAAGACCCAGTAGACTTTATATTAAAATTTATCATAAAAATATTCATGTGAATCCATGCAAATAATTCATTTGATATTTTAAACGATTTTCGATAATTTAATTATTTGATACACAATAAATAAATATCATTTACTTAGTGTATGTTAAATATTTATCAATCCTTCACTTCTATGCTTTTTTTTCCCCCATAACATATATTTCAAAAACAGATTTTAGATTGATAGGACAAGGCTACGATATTCTTAAGGACACATTAAAATAATCGATTCGAATTATGAGAAAAGGACGACAGTAGACAACAATTATATTTTTGATTTATATGTACAATAGTATATTTGTCTACTACAAATGATTGATTTATATATTTGCAAGTACATAGTTTGTTATTAAATAATTTCTATTTATAATATAAATAATTATTTTCTAGATTGATTAATAATGAAAATAAAAATTTGAAAATGTATATTAAGATTTTATAACTTGTAAAAACAAAAGATATTACATATTACTTAACAAACATATCGTCAATTGTTTTATAGACAACTAAACATGATTTTACCTTGCGGTTAAAAATAACAAAATAAAATAAAAAAATTTTCTTATTTCAACAACTATTGCATCATGTTTACAATTAATTGACTAGTCTCTTCTTCTTCTTCTTCTTCTTCTCCCTCTTCTTCCCGCAAATCATCTGTTATTGTTATTTGTGTACGTTGTCATCGTTTGGAGATAGAAAGAGAGAAAGAAAGGAATAGATCACTTTGTATTTAGCCAGGCATTAGATGAGAAGAGAGCGAAAGAAAGAGGGGGAGGGAAAAATAGACTTTATTTGCAATTTCGTCGTTGTCTCCCGTATACGAAAGAGCGTGCGTGAGCGTACGCACATATATGCAAACCCTATCCAACTCGAAGAAAATGAAACCTTTTCCTTTACACTCTTTCTTCTTTAACATGTGACGAGAAAAGACAGTAATACAGATGTGCTCTTTTGTCATCATCACGTTTGACATACCAGGTGGTCGAATTCAAGAATAAAAAGAAAGGTAATAATTCACTTTTCTATAGATTTAAATAATAAAAAAAAAGAAAAGAACAAAAGAAATAAATAATAAGGAAATAAAATAGAAAAGCGCATAAAGTTTAATATTTTAAGTTTTGTTAAATAATGAAATGAATCTAATATATTAACTATCATATATTATTCAAACATATTCAATGTCATATTGCTTAGTCAATGTGAAAAAGAAACGAAGTTAATACATCGTTTTTAATCATATGACTTTGATCAACGTAATTTCTATAATCGATCATTTATTTCTTTCATAAAATAAAATGAATAGGTAATATAATGAATATAATTCAATGTCAAACTTCGAAGCTTTATAAAAAAAAAAAAAAAAAGCTATAATAAATAATCGAACTGATTCAAATAGAATATGTAAACATAAGAAAAATATTCTCATATGTGTCTTATTCGTATTGTACACTTATATATAGGCATGTAGACTTCCTGGAAGAAGAAATGCTGCCATCTCGTTGAATACTAACATAGAAAAAAAAAGGAATGTATAGTATATAATTGTCTCTCTCTCCTTGTTACTAAACTGAGTGCAAAAACTGTATAGCCGTGTAGATATAACGTATCGTCTCACCTACATATGATCAGTTTTGCATCTATCAATGTATCTCTCTTATTGTTCTATTTCTTTTTCGTACCCATTCACTCGCTTTTAATCATATCTTGATGTGAAAATGTTTGCATATTGTACATATGCATACGCATATTCAACGCGATTATCACTACTATAACTTCAATGATTAAAGCGTATAAGCGTATTTTAACTTCGTATTTGAGACACTCATTTATATTTCATTAGATTTTTTTTTCGATTTCATTTTATTCCTTACTCATATCCTTTGATTCAACTCAACAAACGACATCATCGAGAAAAACGTTAGCATTCTCGTTCTTTTTTTTCTTTTCTTCTTTTCTTTTTTTCTTCTTCTTCTTCATCTTTCTGTCTTTTCCTCGTTTCATTCATATTAAACTACGTTTATATGTTGAACTTTACTCTTTTTTTTCTCTAAATATTTTATATATTGCACATTTAATGCGTAACGAAGTGCATTCCTCTATGAGTATTGACAATTTTTATAAATGACTTAAAAAATTATTTAGTAGAAAAAACAAATAAAATAAAAAAAAATCCAACAATGATTACTATGGTAGTTAATAATGATGATGTTTATGAAAATGAAAGTATTGAATTAACATACTGGCTTTACTATATAATGGTCTATTATGTATTACAAATTATTTGTATTATTACTGTACGTATAAAGCAAAAGAAAAATTTATATAACTTTTCAATCATATGAAAAATATAGATATTTCAATTAATATATATTATTATGCGCTTGTAAACATGTTTGCTTTTGACGACAGCCGTAGAGACATGATTATGTTGATTGTATGCATGTCTGTTAAGTGATAATAATGTGTTCTTCTTCAAATTATTCGTTTCGCTAGTATAGACTTAGTTTTTTTTTTCTCTCTTGCTGATAATGATGATGCGCGAACTAATGTAAAGAGGCTAGATATTTATTGTCTGCAGCGTCATTGCTATCGTCATCATCAGTTAGTAAGCATAGAAAAAAAAAACGCGAGAATCCAGTAGACATAAGGAAAAGAGAAAAAAGAAAGACGAATAGAGAGAAAGAAAAAGAAAAAAAATCAAGGTTATTCTCTTACATTAGACGGCAAGACGAATGTTACGCGCACGTTTAGGATCAAGCAACAGGAGACTATGAGATCTTGAAGGACAATATTACTTCAATATCATCATATGTCAAAATAACGGGTGCATTTCTGTGTTTGCTTCATCTTACATCTACAACGCGACAAGCATATATATTTTTAATAATAGTTATTCAACACTATTATTATTATTATTGTTACAAATTTTTATTCAACTACTTTTTATTCACAAGAAAAAAAAACCTACTATGCAGTTTTACTCACATTCCTACTCAACTACTAGTTATCGAGCTAGTGAAATTCCATCTTCTACTCAGGTACGCGTCAAAAAGACATAGATGACAAAATGAACTTTTGACAAGTATATACATATATTTTATATATATACATATATATATATATATATACATGTACGTCCTAGAAATAATTAACTATGAAACGTGAATCAGATAAGAAAACAATATATGCATATACATAAATTAAATATTTCAATTGACATTCTTTTTCTTTTTCCTTTTTTTTTCTTCCATAGGCCTTTCTCAATGTCCAACAGTACAAGCAACCAGAACAAGAGGCTGTTTCAACAACAACAACAACATCAACGCTTGTTGGTATGAATGTAATGGGTCAATTGATTGACAAAGCTAAACGTGCTATTGTCATGAGAACAGTTAATAATGAAAAATCTCAACATGAACAAATGCAACAAGAAAAAATTCATTATCAATCATCACAATCAAATGTATCAAAGTCAATATTACCAATTCGTATACAAGAACTTGAAGCTAAAATTGAAAATCGTGCAACAATAATTGATGAAAAAAGTCCAGCTGTTTTAAAATATCGAACACCACATTTTCGGTAATGTGAATATTGTTTGTTGATTTTTTTTTTCGAACTCACAAAAAAAGAAAGAAAATAAAGAAAAATCTTATCTTGCTATTTTAATTAATAGAGCAACAGCTACTGTTAAATTTCCTCCATTAGATGAAGGTGAACATTGGAAAATTGGTTGGATTCAATCATGTACTCGTATGGATTTTTTTAATTCATATGGTGATTGTGGTTATTCAAGTTGGGAATTTCCTCAATTGATGTCTGGTCAAAATCCAATGATATCCGATTCTGATGGACGTAATTATCCATTTTATGGTTCAAAATCTGAAGTTATTGAAATTCAAGGACCATGTATAGATTATACAACACTTAAAGTTGTTATGAACGATAATTTTTATCCTCATATAACATGGGATATTCCAACAAGTAATGAACGTTTAGCACGTTTAACGAATGTAAAACGTCATCAAAGTTTTTATACATGGCTTGTTGCAATGAATGCACGAAATGGTTCAATACTTGTACTTAAAACAATAAGTTGGCAAATGGATCTTGAAATAAATATTGATCCAACAAAATCTCAAGGTTCACGTGCAACACTTGTATCTGATCCAATACCAATTCAACCTGAAATTCTTAAACAAAATATTCGTATACCAACGTGTGTCCTTTATCCACCTAATGTGAGTTCTTTCTTTTTTTTTTTAGGGATTCTTTCTAGGTGTATTTGACATTGATCATCAATATAATGATCATTATTTTCAGGGTTTATTTTATTAATTTTTTTTTATCGTTTCTTTTAGGCGAATAGTGCACAAATACTTGTTTGGCATCCAGGTTGTCATCTTGGTATAACAAGTAAACGACCTGAAATAGTTGTACCACCAAGATGTATGCTTGTTTTATTACAAAATCCATTCTATGCTAATCATATACGACATAAAACACATACATCTATTCAAAATAAACTTAATGGTGGAAGTTCTTCATCATCATCATCATCATCATTATCATCATCATCATCTTCGCCATCTCCTTCATCTTCACCTTCATCGTCTTCATCAGAGAGTAGGATGAATGTATCACAATCATTAACAATTAAACCTTATTCTCGTCTTATATTTCCACACCCATCTGGTCTATCATCAACATCATTATGTTCTATAGCGCCTAGTAATCGTTGCTATAATGGTATGAAATATATTTTAAATAATCATGCAAAACTTGCTCAGGGCGTTATGGTTCGCTAGTCGATCTATTATATATGTATAGATAAAGACACTAAATGTGTATGTGTTATTTACTCATTGAAGATATACAGTGAGAAATTGAACGTTGAAAAAAAAGATTGATATTATATCAAAAATATTTTTGTTACTGTTCTTCTTGTAAAATGAGTGATGAATTATTAGTTTTTCTTTACTCATATTAATTTCTTGTATTCTAACTTCTCGGAAATTTATGATTTCTTTTTTTTTTTTTGCTGCATGTTTTTAAGTGGTTTTTTTTGGTTGTATCCGAGGAGTGTGAAACAGACAGGAAGAGCAGATAATCCATTCAAGAAGAAAACCTGTGGTGCTATATGTCTATATTCATTCTTTTTAAAAAAATATATATAGCTTGTCGATTGATATTGTTTTTTGTTATTGTTGTTAAAAAGAAACAAGGTAAAATTGCTCAGTTAGAAACAAAAAAAAAGATATATCACGTTTTGATTGAAACAAAAAAGAAACCCTAAAAGGTTATAAATCTCAGACTCGATTGAAATTGATATTAATCTTGAAAGTATAACCATGATATTTTGTCTGTGATATTTCAAATGTTAATTTATATTATTATTTTGAAAGAAAAAATGTCATGATGGTGTTTTAATGATCTGTACAAATTTATCAAAGTTGTAAGACAAAGAAATAATAAATGATCGATGTATTTTTCCTATAATAAGTAAAAAAAAAAAAAAAAGTTTTTATAAATAAAGTATTCAATTTTCTCGTTTGTAATGTTTCTGGAATATGATGCTATTGATCTCAAAAAAATAAGAGAATCAGTTCAATTTTCTTATTTGAAATTTCTACATGTTCATTAACATTAATGCTTTATAAAAATTGTAATCTAATGAATCTATATCTTCTAAAAAATGAAATACAGATTGGAAATATAACTGATCTTGTTTTCGACATAAGAAATGAAAAAAAAAAAACCTATTTATGTACTATATGTCTTACACAAGATATCAAATTTCAATCAAAATAATGAAATCGAAAAAAAAAATTAACAGCGTCAGAATAGAAAAGAAAAAAAATACAGTCAAGATTTATTAATAATTCAATGACACGAAGATATCTTATTACAATAAACTAGTAATAAGTTTCGAATGAAATTTATAAGTAGAAAACTTTTATTCACATAATGTTTAGTGTGACTATATCATCATTAAATCTCAATCAATAGAAACACTTCTGCAACCAAAAAAAAAAAATCAATAATTTTATTTATGAATATCGTAACAATGATAAGAAAAGTGGTCTACAAGGCAAGTCTCCCAAAGGATAAACCTGCTTATGAATCGAGACAATATGCATTATGTAAACTGTAATAAACTATGAATATTCTGATAAGAGCTCGTGTCCTTAGCTTATTGACACTAATGGCTCGACTGGGGATATAACACTTCCTCAATCGGGGAAAAATTTTATTTGTCCCCAGCCGAGCTGAAATTCTCTTTCTACATTCTTCTCCCTTCGCAAAAATTCATGACACTTCTCCAATGTTGACTGCTGCGGAAATACTGCACTTTGACGATAGTTTTTACATAAATGTCATGAGCTTCGTCAGAAACAATAGGAAAAACTGATTTTTGATTTTTGATTTAAAATTTTCCATAGAGAAAAATCTTAATGAGGAATAGTTTAATGTGAAAGCTTCAGATCTTTTCGTTATGACCATCGGAAGATACGTCTATGGTAAAAATGTATTTTTTACATTGCTCATGTACACTGATAGATTCGATGTTCTTGTTTCAGAATAGGAGTACACTAAAAAACTTGAAACTTTCACAATAAACAATTCTCGTTAAAATTTGTCTCTTTACAAAGTTTCAAGACGAAATTCGAAAATCAACTTTTTCTGAGAAGGAGCACGACATTCATTGAAAAAACTATCGTAAAAAGTACATTATCTCTGCACCAATAACTGTAAGAGTCTGAATATTGTTCACAGTATTCATAGTTCAATAGAGTATACATGATGCACATAGTCTCGATTCAAGCATGATTAATCAGTTGAAGAACTTCTCTTGTCCGAAACAATTCTTATCAGTAGTATTGTCTTTTTTTTTGCGTTCTCTTTTATTCATTGCACAAAAATTTCTTTTTGATAACATATTGAAATAATGAGATAACAAAAACTTTTGATGCATATTTCATTTACGGTAACAGTATCACATTTTTTTTTTGTATAGACATCATTGTTATGAATTGTTGAACTTTACTTATTATTATTTTTTTTTTTGCATAGGAAGAATCATAAACTCGGATAGTCAAAAGAAATAAGACGTTTCTACGTCATTCATGTAATATTACATGACAGTTCTTACGAAGTATGATGCAAATATTAAAGAAATACTAGAACAGCATCTGGTAAGAAAAAAACAATAAAAGCATTTGAAAATTTTACATTGACAAGACCTCATAGAGATAACCTAGAGTGTTGACACGGTGAAATTTTCTTTTATAAACAATAATATATGATATATATTACAGAGACTAAAAGAAAGAAACTATTCAAAAAAGCATTCATTCGATTTGTTACCTTGATGTTAACATATAATTTTTTTCTTTTCTATTGTTTCGTTTTTTTTTCTAAAATATTAATAATTACTTATGTTATATGTTTCTTTAAAAATCATGATTATCGTAAGAAATAGTCGTTTTTTTTTAAAAAAAAAAGAAATTCTTTTTCGTTTGAGCAAAAAAAAAGCTTATGGTGATCAGTCTTTTTTGTTTTTTTTTCTGTTCGATAACCTTTAAATTAAAACAAAAAAAAATAAACAAATGATAATATCAAAACCGTCTGTTTTATTATGTCAATACAAAGTTGACATTTTGATTTTATAACAAATTCTATTATATTGAGTCTTTCATTGAAGTATACAATAAAAAGAATATATTTGTATATTTTATTTGATCATATGGTTGTAATTTTGTCAAGAATAATATTCTGTTATTCTTTAGAATCGATTTGTAGAGCAGGTCATCCGAGATTTATATGATTATGTCATGACAACCAGATGTAATACTAAATTTTGACATGAAACCTTATGATAAATAAAGAATTATTTGAATCAACAGGATAGATAAAAACAGATAGCTCTTTAAATAAAGAAGTAATAATTGACTGACGATAAGCATGCTTAAAATAAAAAAAGAACAAAACATTCTAACATGCAATATATCGAATAAGAAAATACAAAGATCTAGAACGAAAAAAAACACGTGATGGTAGATATGATAAAAGATCTTTCTATATAAATATGAATATAGGTAAAGAAGAGAAGGACATAAATTTGGAGAAGAAAATATACTGTTGATGGTTGCTTACTTTCGAAAGAAATGTTTTTTCAAAGATAAAAACAAAAAAAAATTATTTTACTAATTAAATATATCCAATCCATGAAATAGCGGCATCTCCAGTTTTTACTTATATTGGCCAAAAGACGGTAACTTCATCAGTACGTACATACAATCAATCGTCATTTCATTACATCCATCGGTCTCACATATCCACACATATTATTTATTCAGTTCTCTTTTTCCTTTTCTGTTCGCTTGATTATTAAACAGTAAAACGACTGAATGATGCTCTCATCATTATCATACTGTTCTTTTGCTTTACTTTAATAGAACACTTATGTACGTATTCATAAAGATCATTCTTTCTTTTACTTATTTATTCTATATGAATTTTTTATTTTCTACATTAATATATATCAGATACTGCTCTTGATTAGTCATTCATTCATTTGGAAGAGACATTATCAGTATCGAAATAATGACTTTTAAATAGGTTCTACTATACGACATAGTAATGGTACCAGCTGTTATTATTGATTTTATTCTAAACAAATACGATGAGTAGAACTACTAGGAACATACATACATTCCTATTTGTGTACGTGTTTGATAATAATAAACTAAGATGAGAAAAATTCGATTACGTTTAGTTGGTTATAGTTGTTTTTTTTTGTCATTGTTCGTGTCTTAAGAAATAATGATGAAATAGAATGATTCATTTCGATAATGATCGACAGTTGACAGTTGTATATAGAAAAAGAAGAACATTCATCTTGCCTTCAAGTTCACTTCAGAATCTCCGGAAGTTACATCATATTGATGATGAGATGAATGAAGCTAGACCTGTTTATGTTCATCTACATTGTTATCTATTCTCTTTCTTCTTTTTTTTTTCTTTTTCTTCTTTCTAATCAATATATATATATATAATATTCTTTTAATGTCTACTGAGTTTTTCTTTCGTATACTGATAATCAAAGAGATATATAACTGTATGAAAGAACATATTGTATAGATTTTTCATGTCAATGCATGCGAAACATATGACAACAATCAGCTTGAAGCATAGGATTTGAGTTATTTGAGATGAGATGAGAAGCATGTATACTCGCGCATCCATATAGATAGTGACGGATGGAAAAAATTGCCTCACTAACAGAATTATGACATGTGCGTGCAATCACAAAGATGAATACAATTAAGGAAATCTATATTGTTCTCATGCTAAGTGAGTCTTTATAGCTCTCTCTATTAAGCATCTTAACAAACTAAATTCTTTACTCTGATCCTATCTTTACATATGACAATGAAAGTATGAAGTGTCATCGCTTTCGGTTGGTTTTTTGTTAGATTAACAATCTTATTTCTTTTCCTTATAACGTATATACATAGAGCATATGTATATATCTAATAGTAGCCCAAAAAAAAAAGGGCAAACCACTTTTTTTATATCTCTAATATAGTATCTTTCTCACGTATGAATATATATATGTACGTGAAAAAATGCCATTATACTCATTTGTCCTTCGACTTTTTTCTCTCTTATCTTTTTAGCATAAACATTGAAAGCATCTGTGTCACATTTCATCTATCCAAATGACGATTATATTGTGAATAGAATTTATTTCAATAAAAAAAATGCTCTATCGATCGATATTATTCGATGGGCAATAAAAATTCTTCATCACATTTAACAAATCATCAAAGTAAACGTTCTTTTCATCACCAAAAATCAAATCATTATATAACAAATAACGACCATATTTACTCTAAATTTGATACATCATCATCATATCAAAGTAGTAATAGTAAAAAGCATGGACCATCACCTAGATTTCGTCGTCGACATGCGCGACAAGTACATCTCGATAAGAAATCAAAAAAGGCACAGGTATGATTTTGTATGCTCAGGTGATTTTGTTTGCATTTCATTACGTTTTTTTTTTATTGATTTTTATTACTCATATTGATAAGAATAGTCTCTAAAGTGTACAACCTGTTGTGACATAAGTGTTAAAAAAATGAAAAGAACATAATACACGAGAGCTTTCAAATAGAAAAATGTAATAACGATGCATGAAATGAAACTTTGATGTCGTTTATATGAGAATGAGTGTATATTATTTCTAGTTTAGCACTAAAAAAAAATATATGTGTACATATGAACAGATGAAATTTGCAATTTTATTTTCATTTGAAAGAAACTCAGTTTTTTATTTTATATATATGTATACATGTGAATTAATATTTGATGTGTTAAAATATAGTTGTCAATCTTTATTTGATGGAGAACTAAGAAATATTAAATTGATTTTCTTTTGTATAAAAATAGAATATTCTTAAATTGTAGCTATAATATAGTTAGAATGTTAAACAATCAATTATATATTGTTAATAAAACTTAATTAAGAGTTTTTATTTTATATGAATACATTTAATGAGAATATTTCAAAGTTATCAGTTTGATGAAGATATAAAAATTTAGGTGTGTTTTGTCTAGCATTCAAGGATCATTATGTAAAGTTTGTTTGTTCCTTCATTTTGAGAGGTTGTTTTTTGTCCTTCAAATCGTTTACATCTTAAAATGTCGTTGATAATTTGTTTACTTTAATACATCACTTGAAAAACAAGTTAGTAGTCATCTTTTACAAGGACATGATAACTTAAGAAAACTTCATAATCACTAAAGTTAATGTAATTAAATCTTCTCTTTGAAGCAATGGGGAACAAACTGATTTCTATGCTAGAAATCAAAGAAAATCATTCTAAATCATAGAAAATTTCCAATAATAAGATTAAAAGAAGAGTCACAGTTGTTATTGATTTATAATGATATCTCGTAATTTTCTTTCATTTCTAGTCATTGCTGATGATTCCTTTTGATTCGCGATGAACAGATAAAAAGTAATTTCTAGTGATAGAGATCACTAGAAATCAGAGAAATCAGTTAATTCCTTCTTGCTTTGAAGTCATATAGCAAAACGAGTGTTGATATAGAATAACGTGTAATCTGATCGTACTAAAAGATACAAGAACAGAATGAATTAAGAGGAAATATAACAACCTTGAACTGTTAGATTGTTGTATTGATCATCGAAATACTGAACATACAGAATTTCATACTAATGGGATTTTCTATCTTTTTTTATAATCTCTTTAGACAATTTCATCATATCTTAATGTTAGTCTTCAATCAATTGGTGATCGAACAATTAGTTTATTTTCTCGCAGTTTTAATTTTCTTCATCCATCATTATCGTCATCTCCAATATGTTTATTAGATAATAATAATCGTCAAGAATTATCAATAACAAATGAAAATAATCATGAATTTCATATTGGTACACATTCAGGTGTATATAGAAATCAATCACGTCGAAAATATCAAACATCATCATTAAGAAATCCATATCGACGTTCAAGTACAAATTTTCCTGTACATGGACATGAAGCACTTTTTTTACCAGAATTTTCCATTAAAGGAAAAATAACAGAAGCTGATTTTGAAGTAAAAATAAATTAAAAATTTCTTTTATATTTTCTATGATATGAAATTCTTTTCTTTTTGTTATTTTTTTTTAATACTAGGTTATTGATATTATTGCACGAGGTGCCTTTGGAAATGTGATACAAGTATGTTCTATACATGATAGACAAACTTATGCGATGAAAATAATGAGTAAATCACAAATTGTGAAAGATAATGCTGTTCAACAAGTCAAAGGTAAAATTTTTATGATAATGAAAATATTCGAAAGAAAGAAAAAAAGACATGTTGGTTTTTCAAACAATAGAAACTATTATTTGATATATTCCATGCTAATCAAATCAAAAATTGTTTTATTATATATTCATGTTAAATGTATTTGACAAACACGATATAATTTATTTATAAAATATTTCATAATAGAACAAGAAAACAAAACTCGAAAGATCTGATAATTTGATAGGAAAGAAATAATAATCTATTTAAATAAGTACTTGTGACGTATTTGAAACCAATAAAAAGTCGGTCGGTTTTATGATATAATTTAATCTTACGAGAGAATCTCTCCAGATGTGAATTCGCTTTGCGTTCGGGACGACGTACAGTTGATGAGCGCTAGTCAGTAATAGAAAACTTCAGAATCGTTCGTTTGTTCGAGTCTTCGTTCTTGAGATATCGAAATTTTACTGTTTGCTTTTCAATAAAAAGCTGTGATCACGTGAAAAAATCAACTTTTGACTTCAAACTTTGCACGAAAAAATTTCTTAATAAAATTACTTGATTATACAGCTAGTATTTCCTTTGTGAAGATGTAAATATATGAATAAAATTTGCTTTTACATATGAGAAAATTTCGAATATTTTAGAATAGGAGATACTATAGAAAAGTTATAACTTGCTCAATGAATTAATCTCATTGAGAATTTTGTTCATATAAAGGTTGAAGGGGAAAGTCAATTTTTCACATGATCACAATTTTTTTGTTGAAAAATTCAGTAAAATTTCGATATGTCAAGAATGAAGGCTTACAAAACCAAACTATTCCAGACTTTTCTATTACTCTCTAGTACTCATCAAATGAATATCGTCTCGTTCGAAAAGCAATTTGACATCTGGAGAGATTCCCTTGTAAATGATTAAATATTTAAAATATGAATATCCAAAAATATTTTTTCTAATCAAGACACTCAAAATAGAACAACAAACCCTATCGATGCATCATCTTTCATTGTCATATTATTTTTTGTATTTCAGGATTATAATTTAAAAGATTCTCTAAAAGTAAAACGAGCTAATATTGCTTATTCTTCTCAGATAGTAGAAATATAATACAAACTAGCTAAAAATTTCACATTGAATAACCAAAACAATATTTTTTTTTCTTACAAATAGTTATAAACAGGCAATATGTTTTTTGCCATCTATCAGTATGTTTTCAACAAAATGACAAAAAAAAAAGTTTGTCATGACGAACGGATAAATTCTTTCATTAAAAGCACATAAAAGCATGCGAAAACAAATTGTCAAATAAGTGAAGATTTCAAAAAAAAAACCAAAAACTAAATATTAAACATTTTGTACAAAAAAAAAACAGATATTTTCAAAATTTTAGATGAAGTGACAATAGCACAATCATGTCTTTCTCATCCATTTATTGTACATACACATTTTTATTGGCAATCTCGTCGTTATTTATACATAATAACTGATTATGTAGAAAATGGTGAATTATTATCTTTATGGTTACGTATACGTCGTTTTCCTCAATTAATTGTTAAAATTTATATAGCTCAAGTAGCTATGGTGCTTGATTATTTACATAGGAATGGTATTATATATCGAGATGTTAAAATGGAAAATATTTTACTTGATGAAAATGGAAATATTAAAATAATTGATTTTGGTTTATCTAAATGGCTTTTATTAGGACAAAAAACATCAACAATATGTGGAACATTACAATGTAAATTAAACAACAAAAAAAAAACAAAAATCATATATATTTTTATTTTTCTATAATTTAGATATTGCTCCTGAAGTTCTTAGTGTTCGACCATATGATCATCGTGTTGATTGGTGGAGTTTAGGTATTCTTATGTATGCATGTTTATTTGGTGAATATCCGGTGTCAGCAACAAAAGATCATGTAACAATGGCAAATAAAGTATTAAATCATACATTTAATTTACCATCAATGGCACTTGAAAATAAATTTCAAGTTAAAGAATTATTATTACATTTATTAGAAAAAAATCCTAATCAACGTTTATGTTCATTAGATGAATTACGTCAAACATCATTTATGTCAAAAATTGATTTTAATCATATTTATTCTAAATCTTATTCACCATTAGAAATTTTAATTAATACTAAATCTCAATGGCGTAATGAACTTATATTACATTATAATTATCGACAAAAAGAAATAAAAAATAAAAAAAATTCATCATCATCAACATCATCATCATTATTATCATCATCAATTCGAAATAAAAAAGTTTATCAAAATATTGACAACCATGTTTTCCAGAAATTTTCGGAGTGAATCTTTTTATTATTTTTATTTGTTGTCATTTTAAATATAACTTTTTAATTGTTTACTATGAATTTTTGTATTATTTTAAAATAATCTATTGGATGTTTTTTTTCGTTTGTTGTTTTTGTTTTTTGAATTGAATATAAAACAAGTGAAATTAATTTTAAAAATCAAACTTTTATGTACTAACTTCAAGTATTTATACTTCATTATCAAATTAAAGTCTTCTTTTCTCTTTGAATTGCTGAATGAAATATAGAGATAGCTACGGCTCTTTCCTGGCTCATACTCGGATCCAGGTCCACAAAAATATGAGCTCGCAGCTTTCTAATGGAGTATGTTAAGAATGCAGCGATGAGTGCAGTAGAGATGCACAGAGTAAACTTTTTTTCGTACCCTGTACTCTGACTGAGAAAAATATTCTAATCCTTACCCTACCATCCAGAGTATGGTAGAGTAATCCTGTACATTTCTAGAACTCAACGAAAGCCTTAGATAATGACTGGTATATTAGCATCGCTAGCTTCTCGTAGTATAAAAGCGTTGGAATGATAGAAAATAAACTGAGTCAGTTCCCAAAAATAGATTATTCACAAAAATTATGATAATATTGTCTTTATGAATATTAATTTTTGAAGTTAATGATTGGATATGAAACTGAAATATCTCTATATTGATAGTAAAATTCAATTGAGTTCATATCACCATCATTCATTCATGTAGTACTCTGTAAATATGCAAATATGAATGAAAAATGATTAATGTTTATAATTCTACATGCTTCGAAATGTTAGAAGATATATTTGCTTATGTCATTTGTCAGCACATCAATGAATAATCAAAACAAAATTATTGATTAGAAAAGAAATTGAATAGAAGTACAATATATCGTGACAAAGAAAAAAACCATTCCTGTTGACGTCCTGATAAAGGAAGAGAAATCATATTTCGAATGAATTGATAAGAAATAAATATAATTGTATAATAGAAAAGAAATGAATACTTGAAAAGATTGCAATATCAAAAGTTTTTTATGACGAAAAAGAAAGTCTGGAAATCCTTCAAAATGTCTATAAAAACAAAAATAGATATTCATATTGACTTCAAATAGGCATTCTAAATCGGAGAACACCACAAGACGATTGTCTTCGTCATACCCCGCATTGTCACCCAGTCATCCTGTTTTTCAGGACGCAGCACCCTCCTACATCTGACAGGCAGGACGATTTTTTCAGTGCATTTTTGACAAGAATAAAAATTTGTCTGTATGTCAGATATCATAGACGTGCTATTTATACAAACATCATTTACAATATAATTATATCAACAAACCATAGTATATGTTTTCTAGCAGAAATGAAATGAACAACAGCAAAAAAAAATATTTGACCTTCAAAGAATGAACAAGATAATAATAAAACAAACATAAAGA
>CAJNOL010002143.1:0-45552 GCA_905250125.1 Rotaria sordida | reverse complement strand
AGAACAAACAAACGAAAGAAATACGCACACTAATGTATTTTTATTATTGTTATCATCAGTTTTTTTTGTTTGCGTCTGTATAGTGAGTGACAATGAGAAGGTAGAAAGTGTAAACAAAAGAGTGTTGAAGAAACTTCAGGGTGTGGGTGGTGTGTGTGGATAGAGAAAAGAAACACCCACACCCTTGTTTAATATTTTAATTCATTTTCTTTTTAATCATATTTAACATAAAAATTCAATCTTATTAAGTATAATAACGAATCGAATTCTAAAATAAAAGCATGCCAATCCTTTCTGTGTTGTTTGCCATAAATCAAGCAAAAAGAAAATGTTTACCACATAAAATTTTATTAAAGTTCGATAATAACAAAAACTGAGCCTGCTTTCCTGGGTCCAATATTTCCGGACGTCCAGACACTTATTATGAATACAGTATAACCTCTCTTTTTTTTTTTTTTTTGCTGGGAGGGTTTTATTGTTTCGCTCCGGAGCGCTTACAATATGGAGATACAAGTTAAAAAGGAATACAACATTTTCAATACAAACAAAGGAAAAAAAAAGAAACACCAGAATTAATCGACTGAGAAACTGAGGTAACATTGTGACGTGATAAGATAGGATAAAAGGAAAAAAAAGAAAAAAAAAGGAGATGGAGAGTAAAAATAAACGAAGAGAAGGTACAGATATAATGAGATAATGTATAGCCTTGCGTTGTTTAAATCTGCTTTGCTAGGCTCACTTGTCTTCAACAAAATCCAACCATATTAATAAAAGAGATTTGTGATTCGCTATCATTTTCTTTACTCTCTTTTGTTGAAAGAAATGACCTAGTCCATCTTTTCCCCTTTTTTTAAATTCAACCCAAAAGGATATATCATTCAGAAATAATGAGTATGCGAAATCCGACCTATACTTTTTGCTAAGTCTCCTTCGAATGAATTTTTTCACATAAGAGTGTGGGTGTGGGTGTAGGTATATGTGATGAGAAGATATCCACACCCACCAAAAATCAAGTGATTGGAGGGTGAGATTACATTATGAGACGCAGTATGTGCCTAATGACTCGTTTTATCAATGCTGAGAAGAAAAGCTAAATGTAACAGTTATTTCCAGTTACACTTTACTTGTCTTCTTTTCTTTTCTCAATATGACTTCTTCATAGTGTTGATCTTGACGATGTGTTTTTTTCTCTTCTCTTGTATTAATATTAGTAGTATATAGGCATGTGTTTGTACTGATATAAATATGACTAGAGTGTTGAAGTAGCTCAATAAACATGATTATCAAGTGTAGCGATAGCGCTGCTATCACAGTTCGTTACACTAAATGAATAGTTGTTCATTTAATAACACCAATATTAAATTATAAGTACTGAAGATTAAAAACTTGCGACAAGAATTTTCGGCAATAAATTTCTTTTCATATCGTTGTAATTTTCGATGAAAAAGGCTTTTTTATTCTTTATTTATCGAATGTACACGTAGACGACTCATGAGAGTGTAGAATTCGCCACTTTTACGATTATATTCGTTGATATATTTAGTATGAGGGTGTGAGTATGGGTAAGAGTCTATTTCAAAAAGATACTCACACCCACACCGTTTCTTTTTCTATGGAAAATATTCTACAATTATTTTATTATAAATCTTAAAAATAGACTAAATATAATAAAAGAACGTGTTACAATCGTACAAATATTGTTGTAGAGGAAGAGATCGTGAAATATGAGAAGAAGATCAGAATGTTTCTAAGAAATGAGAAAAATAGTATCAGTATAAGACCTGTACGGTGGAATCAAGCGACATAATAAATTGTTATTGATGTACGAAGCCAATTTTCACCAAACATGCCGACATTACATCCATTGTAGTTAAAGTAAAGAAATGAATATTGTAGAAAAAGACAACTATAACTGCATTGGTATATAGAAATGTCATGTAATAAAGAATACCTTTGATTAGAACTTTCTTTCGGCATAACATTCACATTTAGTGTTTTAAAACCTTAAATTCATAGAAATTTTATTGAAAACTCAACGATACATGAAAAATCCTTATTTGCTAATGTATATTCTCGATAATGAAAGTGTTAACATAGAATATCGCTTACCTGCAACTTTGCACTCTAAATAGTATTCATTCAATCATATTAAATATAATTTATTTGACAAATTCTAACGACTAGAAATAATTTGAAAAGAAAAGAAGAATAAATGTAATACTATCTTGCTTCTATATAATAAATATGAAGCAAATAGAAAACATATTGATATTATGTAACTTGTCGTAAAGATTAATACAGTTTTAGTTTATACATACTCAAAAAAAATAATAATTAAGAGTCCCTACGTAATATATCATCGTCTTGACATTGTTTAATATTATCAGTATTACATAAAACAATTGCTCCATCACCATAATGAATTGATAAAAAAAAGAGATACATCAACAATGTGATCTTTATTTGAAGTGAACAAACAGAAGTCAGGCGAACATGCGGAAAACGACAACGAATAGATCAAGGAAGAGAAAGTGACGGAATAAGAGAAAAAAACCAGGAATGAATATAATAAGCGGATAGAGAAGAAACTAACAGTAGAAAAATAGATGAGTACGAATAATTCATGTAAACAGAAGAGAATAGAAAAGAAAACAAATCAGTGCAGTACAAGACTATAATGCACCTTCATTGATACAAAACATTAGTCATAAGAGAATGGAAAGACAAAATAGAGTGGAAACATAGTACGGAAAAAAAGCCTGGCTAGCTATGTCATAGCACTGATGCTAAAAATGTACTTTGTACTAAATAAGAAAATATTGTTTTGTCGTCCTCTTTTCAGTTTTGGTTAGACCTTGACTGTTCAACTGTGTCAGGAAGAGTTTTTTTTCAGGATTAATCGAACCATCTCATGGTATACCTTGTCAACGTCAACATTATTCCTGGCTGATATCTCGAGGAAAGGAATATCATGTTTCTTAGCTAGACTTTCACCACGATCTCGTGTAACACATCTTTTTTCGTCAGCCATATCACTCTTGTTTCCTACGAGAATCTTGATAACATTATTCGAATTATGATCGTCCATGTTACGCAACCATCTGCTGACTTTTTCAAAAGATTCGGAATTAGTTATATCGTAAATGAGCATGATACCCGCTGCACGACAGTAGGATGATTTACTGATGCTGTGAAAGTTTTCATGGCATTTCGTGGTCCATATTTCTAGTTTTAGCGTACGATTGTGATCGAGTTTGATTATCTTCGTGGTAAAATACACACCGATTGTTGAATAGGGTAAATCCTTGACGGTATCATTGACTGATTGAAAGAGAATAGACCTCTTACCAACGCCGCTGCTGCCAATGAGCAACAGCTTAAAATGAGGATCAACATGTTGCTCTTCCACTCGACAAGAGACGTTCTTCTGAGAGTTATAAACTGTGCTCTGATGAGAGCATTGCCCGAGCGTCATACTCGAGAACACATCTGACGATAAAATCTTTTGCACCAGATTCAAAGGTGATTGCAGAATCTCCTTAATAATTGAACGATCTTTTCTCGTTTTTGCTATTTCGATAGTGATATTATCATGAGGATTGTCACTACTACTACTGGTGCTGATGTCCATTGTGACCGGATCGGTTTGGATGCTCAGACAAAACTTTGTATCTTCTTGATCGATGCATATTGGACCATTATTCGAAATTTGACGTTCAGTTAAATGATGATCGACATGACTAAATACTAATTATCACTTCAAAGATATATAATTATCGCTTTTCCTTTTTAGAACTAACCTTCGGTCCATTTGTTCTCAGAAGTTTCCGTTGATTCTGTCTCCGCTATTTCTTTGGCTAAAATGATAGAAAAAGTAATTAGAACCGGTGAAGTGAACGTCTACTTACGATCCATTAGATCTATGTTGATTGCGAATGTATCTAGAAAAGTAAATTAATGAGTCATTAATCAAACTAACTTTATTGAAAAGTACACGAAATCATTGTTCGAAAAGGGGAAATCATCGATGATAATGTGTGAAATACGTCAACAAATAATGCAACGTCATCGATGAAATCCACAGAGATTTTCATCGATGCTAGAAGTCATTTACTATCAGAGGAGGAAATTGTTCAAACTGATTTCTTAACTTTTGAACTAATCTTCAATCCAAAGTAGATCTCGACGAGCGATAAAAAATGTAAAATAATTTGTGCCCTTATGTTTTTCTTAAGTACTTATTACTATTTTAACAGAGTTTAACTCGTAACAGAAATTTTTGTATAAGTCATATGATAGAGTGTCTAACAGGGATTTGCTCCGTGTACATTATAGAAACTCTCGGAAAGCTTTTAATATGAGGAGAGATGGGTCCTGTCTGAAGCCGACTGTCATCAGTCTGTCTGTCAATAAATCTTTCTTCACTGATAAGCGTTTCATTATCATCGTCTCTTTTCCGCGCATGGTTTATTATCACAGTTGTGAGATTCACATATAAGATGCATGTTACAAATGAACTGAAGTGTACCTAAACAACAATGCATGGCTGTCATTACGTAATGTACTCATGAACTCTCCTGATTGTACAGCAAGCGACAGATGAGTCAAATGAAGGAAAGTAACTACTGTGAAGGTAAGAGAAAGCATAGTGACATTATTTGCATTTTTTCGCTTTCTCTTCTCGTTACGAATCGGCACATATTTCTAAGTCATCTGATTATGTATTTTTTCTCGTTCTTTACTTTCGATGGTGAGCAAACACTGATAATACATGAGAAAAAACACGGTCTGTTGCATACCATTTTGTTAAGATTTCATACCGTATCGACATTTCGGTTGTACTCACTATGCCTGTTCTCGTGTACTACCAACAGATTCATATGAACTAGTCCGAAAAATATAATCTCGTGGTTGTTCGATAAAAAAAGTGATATCAGTTAAAATACGATTTCCAACAAGAGATTATCGCTCTCTCTCTCTCTTCTGCGCGCAGTTCTCTTTTTTCTTTTCTCCTTTTTTTTTCTTTATATAGGCGTATGTCAAGTGGATCATAGGGAGGAAAAAGAAAAACAACGAGCAAATTACGGTGCTGGCAAGAACCATGCGAAGGTATTGATTTCAAGTGAGAGGAAATAAGAAAACCAAAAGGGACATCTTCTCGATCAACTCAAGAGAATCTAAATAGTTATTGAAAGAGTACAGATGATTAGACTAACATTGAGTGCCGCATGATTCTTATCAGTAACATAATATGTTCGTTGTCTTTCTCTTTCTGTTTCCACCATCTACACGACACATGCGTGCATGACGCCTATGTAGAAGGAGAAGAAGAAAAGAAAAAACGTAAGTGAAAACAAAAATCAGACATAAAGTCTTGTAAGATCAGATGAAATCGTACAAACAATCCTCGCCTCTGAAATCTTACAGTAAGTCGTAGTATAAGAATGCTTTCGAGATCTTATCACCACATACAATTTTCTATAATCTTACTGTGATAACTTACAAGACAGCAAGATCTTGCAAAAATCTTGTAATACGAAGTAAATTAAGACTCCAGGGACGACGATTTTTATCTGATCTTACTATTTGATTGTTTGACCTATGAAGAGGACTGAGCGCAAGAGAAAGAGAGAGTGCCCAAGTCGAAAAAGCAGACATCAGATTGTACAAGGTCTTATCAAGTCTTATACATACAAGATTTTCTATACGATCCTAACATAAGATTCGACAATATCATATAGACTCATTTTTTGAAAGACTTTGTTGGATTCTGAATATAAGATGCCAGTAGAAATCTTACAAGAATCATATCATAAGCAACGTACAAGAATAGCTATTACGATATCAATCTGATCATGTATGATCATACAAGTTCTATCATCACAAAAACATATAAGCTCTGATAATATGAATCTTACATAATCATATAAGATTCGACGAGACAATTTGTCTGAAAACACACGTCTATCGATTTTGATCGCTTCACTCTAGAATCAAAAGTTTCTGACACGAATTGTTTTTATTAAACAACAGACATATTTGTAGCTCGTCACACACGAATACACAATACCGAAGCAAAAGAAAGTTTTATCGATTAAGTGTCCATCGGTTTAGATATAGATATTTAATATCACATGTTGAACAAATTTTCCGGAAGACTCATGAAAATAAAGTCATACTTCGAAAGAATACTACTGTGGTCAAAGGGCAAAATGAGCTGAGCTTACTTGTACTTAAACAAGCATAAACAATTATCAATTAAAGCATGAAGCTGAGTTTATAAGTGAAACAACTTGAGTAGAAGTAAAGAATAGACTACTCGAAGGCTATAGCTATATGGATATAGTTAGGAAGATATAGACATTTTAGTATAGGAATAAAAATATACGTGAAAGAGTGTAGAGAGATAGCTTTACTAAATCCACGCATAACAATAGGTGAAAGGTATAGCTAGAGGAATGTAGTATGGCGATTCAGGACACCCGACGATCGGTAAGGATGCTAATGTAACCATAGAATATCAACATAACAGCATACTCATAGGAGTATGGGCAAAGTAATATACTCGTATACCTACAAGTAAAGCGGTACATCAATATGCGAATACATATAGTATTATACTCTTAAGGGTATAGGTAGAGTGATACACCGATAAGGGTATTGCTAGAGGGATATACCTATTAGCGTATTAGTAGAGTGATATACTCATAAGGGTATAGATTTAAGCACTATTAATGAACAGAGCTCTAAGGAATGGTGAATTATTTTCACAAGGTAAGAAAAAATGGTGAAATTCAATAGTGTGATCTCATATGATCATGCAAGATCGTATTGGTGGATCATATATAGATCTTTTTGCCAGTATTGATATAAGATTTCAGAGACGATGATTTTTTGTATGATCACATATGATATTGGAGTAAGATCAGATATGATCGTAGAAGAATCAATGATTAATCTTATCATCCAATCTCTCGACCTGGGTGGCAATCTCTTGTTGTGAATCGTATTTTGACAATTTCTGCTGGAAACTTTGTCATACGTATTATTCATATTTTTCTATAATGCTCAATTTTTTTGCGCTCTTTCGAATAATGCCATATTTTTATCGAGGAGGTACGAGATCATATTATTCAGACTTGCTCCTATGTGTTTTCTTTAGATTTTTCATGGCAAATAATCAGACTAAATCTCACCTCTCTGTCGATGGCGGATAATGATAATAGTCAAATTGTTATAAGCAAATTTTTAATGAATAATCGGTGCACGATACTTTCTCCATTATTGGATTTCATTCCCATATGCCAAGATCGCTTCGTGAGAAAAGGAAGTAGGGTAATGGCAGAATAAGAAACCAGGGAAAAGAGTGATGGCGCTACTGATGAATAACTGATTACATATATTCTTTCTCCATTCTGCATTCGCAATGCGAAATGAGCATAGATGCAACCATTTGCGAGCTTTACTTTTCTACCACACGACATGTGCTCGTAGTAAATAACTGATATCAAGTCTTGATCGTGAAAGAGAAAAATAACAGGTGAGGCATGTTAAATGGCTATGTTTTGCATTTCATTTCTCAATCACTCAAAAGAGTCCACCGGAGGATCTCCTACTATATTAGAAGGTCGTCGAAGAGAAAAAAAATTCAATTTTATTATCTCAAATGAAATATGTAGTCCAACCATAATCAAATCCAAAATATTAGATCATTTGGCTTTGCCTATGAAAAACGCGATTTGATACAACCTTTCGAGATCTATTTTGAGGATGTGGTTAGTATTTTAACATTATCGCATCAATAGCTTCACTATTTGAGCTCAACAAAGTCTCATTTTATAAAGAACAGTTTAGGCTACGAATTCATCCTATTTGAGTGACAGGTATATAGAATAAAAGAAATAACATTGTCTAAAGCAAAAAGTAATAATATATTTTGAAATCATTTGACGAACTCTACAGTTCTAGCTAACAAATTAATTTTAAAAAAAAATTGCAATAGGATAAAAAAAATTGATCTTCTGCCAAGAGATAGCTTTCAAAGCTTGGTATTTGACACTGTTGTCATGATTTCTCGGAAACTGAAGCAGATGGAAACTTGATTTTTTCAGAAGTGAATGACCACCTTTAAGTCAGTAAATCAAAAATAAACTATTGAAATCGGTTGAGTAGAACTTGAGTTATAGGTATTTTTCTTTGGAAGATTCAACGGTACAATTGATGTGCTCTTCACTCATATGTGACTTATATGGGTAAGTCTTATAGGTGATTTATATAGGTGAGTTACACTTTGTTTTGTTTTTCTACTTCCGTAGCAGCAGCACAATATAGAACTATGTTTTGTATTGTTACATTTTCTGAGAGTAGAAATAATAAATAATCATAGCGAAGCAAAATACTGCAAGAACTCTATTTTATTGTTAATTGATTGAAAAGTGACTATGTAATGAGTGGTTTAAGAATTAATAAGTGATTAATTATTTATATATTTATAAATAATTCACAGGAGCCTCTAGTTTAATATTATTAGACAGTCAGTTCTTAATGAAACCAAAAAATTCTATTTGGAATTTGGATCTATGGTTCATTACCTACTATATATCGACATAGAGAAGGATTTTTCGAATCATCGGTAGGCTTTCTTTAAACTTTTTCCACTAGAATACTTTAAAGGAATTAAAAGGACTCAAGAAATTAGAATAGATTATGGCTGTAAAAGATTTTTAGACATCGATCACTTCAATTTCTTGTGGATTTTCTATGGGAAGTAAATTTTTTCAGGAGTTTCATCGTTCAATGTTCTATTCTCGCTTACCTTGTCACAAAAAGATGCTGTTGTTATTGAATTGAAGGTTATGAATCAAAACTGACAACAAGAAAATATTTCGAATGAATGTTGAAGACGAAAGAGAACATTATTTATTCTGGAGTCTGCGTTGGAAAATTCCCAGTAACATCATCTGTCTGCTGATCTTTCTTCATCTAGGTAATACCCAATGGAAAAAAACCATTACCTTCCAACTTCACTGACAGAAAAAAAAACGTTATAGAACAAATATGAAACAATCGAATTTCGTGTTTACTTTATGACGATCAGGAGTGCAAGAATTGGTAATCAAAGATGTAAAAAAAATGTTGATGTATACTGCAATAACTCTTTCTTTCCTTTACACTAAAGTGATGAAAGAAAAATAGAAAAAGTTGATTGCCTTTAACAGGTAAAAAACGTAAAGACAAAGCAAAAAGCAAACCAAATTTCCCAGTTGATAAAGAAAAGAGACTATTTCTCACAGAGTTGGGTGTGGATGCGAACGAAACAAAGCACTCACACCTATACCTACACTCACACCCTCACCCACTTTCCAAGATCAAATTTCTGATATTGAGGGCGTTAGGAATACCCTCGAAATCAGATTTTGATACACTTTGATGACCGCAGATATTCTCTCTGGAACGGTGGAAATTCGAAGTCTCTATGTTGTTCCTATCAAAAGTTATTTAAAGAACATTCGCGTTTATTACATTTTGGCCCGCATTGTAATATAACTTTTAGTTGCATCTATTATTAAGATTAATTATTTCTTAGTAAAAATAATACATGAATAGAAGCGAGATAGACAAAGATTGTAATATCAATTTATATTTCTTGAATAAATGTCAGATTAAGTTAATTCGAAATTAGAAAGAAATTTAACAAAGACGTTAATTATTAATAAAAATCTACCAATGTTTATCACTATTTGGATATTCATCAAGAGCATCCATCTGTCGATCAACAGCACCAATTAATGCTTTAACAACGTAATCACCAAATGAAAATGGATAATTGAATCCTTTAGTTCGACGTACTTCTTCTCGTTCTGATTTATAATCATCAATAACATCAACATTTATCATTGTACGATCCCATTGACATAAATAATTTACACATGCTCTATCATCTGTACAAGCAAGAAATGTTACATACATAGTATTTGATTGACGTTCATGTCGCATTAAATTTTCTAAACTTTGTATATCAACATTACCATGATTGTCGGTTGGTGCTCCATCTGTGGCTACAAACACTAACGAACGTTTGTTATTACTAGATTGACGTGCTCCTGATTGAAAAATTCGTCGTAGAGCAGGAGTAAGAGGTGTTAATCCTTGAGGATGTTGACTAAATGATTCGACAACTTGTCGAGGATCAGTAACATTGAGCATAGGAGATCGATTAAGAAAATGAACATCAACGCCATTCGAATCAAATATGGTACCAATATCAATAATAATTTGTACGATAGCTCGTAATTCATCCCAACGAGTACCAGTTGTTCCATCAACAGGTGTCTTCATTGAACTAGAATCATCACAAAGTACAACGATGTCAAATTGTTGAAGTATATTTAGACGTTGTAATAATGCATCATTTATTTCATATTTTTCAGCTATTGCTCGAAGACGATTATTATGAAAATTTATATTGTTGCCACCACCTATGAGATGAAAAAACCTATTAAATCAAATGATTACAAACTACAGACCAAATTGTTGATATGGTCGTTGTGGATCATTTTGAGGATATCCACCTATTCAAAATTCAAGACATAATTTATTTAGACAGCTTTCACTATTTTAAAATAATGTCATATTACCTTGAGATTGTTGAGGGTATGATGATGCATTAGGATTTTGAAAAGGTTGTTGTTGTTGTTGATTATTTCGTGGATGACCACCTAACAATTATTCGAAATAGATTATTTCAAAGAAACAAAACGACTGTTTACCTTGTTGAGGTTGATATGGATTTGATTGTTGATAGGGATTTGATGATTGGTAAGGATTCGATTCTTGATATGAGTTTGATGGTGGATATGAGTTTTGATAATTTGCAGTATTTGCTAGAACATATAATATTCATTTATTTTCTAAGAATAGAAGGTTTCGTACTATTAGAAAAGAATATGAGACATATTTGAGTCAAATTAAAGCTCTCAGTACCAAACTAACAAATTTAAAATATGAGCTGCTCATAGTGTGCACCAAGTGAGATAATAGATTTTAAGGTATTTACAGTATATGCAAGATACTCACAAGTCAACATTTTAATACTATTTGCTTTTCTTTTTATGTGATAGTTGGATAGAGCTCCTCGAGTTGTCTAAGAAAGGAGTGTATTTCAAACCAAAGAACATCGTGGTATGGTTTTTTTCGTCCTGCATCTTGCATACAGGAAGTTATTTTTATTGAATTTTTGAAAAGGATAAAAGCTTTTATAAATATGAAGTACAATGTCAAATATTATAAAAGCACTAATTATCTAAAAATCATTTAAAATAATCTTGTTAATAAGCTTTATCACAAGTGTTTCACTAGAAAAAAGTGAACAGAAAAATTTGACATCCGTCAGATGAACGAAAGAATAACGATATAATGAATAATAACAGATGAAAATGAGAAACGATAATGTTTCTTTATACTGTTTGTTGCATGAACTAATTAATAATATTATTGATTTGATTTAGTAATAAGCATATTCATACTGGAGTAAATGTCAATCCAGATGAGCTAAATAATCTTCTCAACGAAGCAATGTTCGCAGTTAAGACATGTACTCTTCTGACTACTATTGATAATAATGAAACAATCATGACGAGTTTCACTAATAGATTGGAACATCATTGGATCACGATCAGTCAGGTGAATTAGATGCACAGATGTGTAAGATAAGCTATTTTTCGTACTCTGTACTCTGACTGAGAAAAAAAATCCTACCCTTATTTTATTCTACGAATTTTTATTTAACTCTCCTTTATATAATCTTAAAGTGATAAGTAACAAAATAGTATCAAAGAAGATATGTACAGGGTAAACTGTGTTCTCACTCTGTAACTTAACTGAGAAACATTCTCTAACCCTAATCCTACACTATTCTGGAACATGCTTTCCGGTACTCTAACCTATCCCTCTGGTTAGAATACGGAAGTCCTACACATCTGTGCCTGGGTGTCCTGCAGGTCCTGCGTTCTGTGACGTTCTCTGTTTCAAACTTTAAAAAAGAATTAAGCCCAAAGCACCATTATATTCAAATATCAATAAAATAGACCAAAGCTTTTTTGAATTTTATAAAATATCTTAAAATTTGTTTTTAAGTTTGAAACACACTTTTTCTTATGCAACTAGACGAGCTCTATTCAACAATGGCAAAAAAAGAAAAATAAATACTAGTATTAAAATTTTGACTTGTGGGTATCTTACATATACTGTACATACCTAAAAAAATCCATGATTTCGCAGGGTGCATATCACGAGCAGCTCATATTTTAAATCGATTAGTTTGGTAGCGAGAGCTTTTATATGACCCATACATGTCTAATATTCTTTACTAAAAGTACTAAACTTTCCATTGTTAGTTTTCTTAACAATAAAATTTAATGTTTTAATAGGCTTCAAATTTCGACTAACCCGATGTTGCTGTTGGTGGTGGCGGTTGTTGATTACCAGGATATGCTTGTGGATATGAAGTTTGATAAAAACCACTATCTCCTAAAATATATATTGTCATGATTGATTTATGATGAGATTAATTTGATTTAAAACAATGATTAAATCTGACCTTGAAATGCTGGCGGTTGTTGTCCTATGTTTGGAAGTGAATGTGATGAATAATTACTTGTATTTGGTGGCTGAAAATTTACTGGAAAAGGACTTGTATGAGATGATGATGGTGGAGGAGCATTCGGATATGGTGCTTTAGATGGTTGTCCTCCCGCATAAGGTGTGTTTTGACCAGATGGTTGTCCTCCCACGTAAGGTATGTTTTGACCAGATGGTTGTCCCCCAGCATAAGATATGTTTGGACCAGATGGTTGTCCCCCCGTATAAGATGTATTTGGACCAGATGGTTGAGACATTATACTGGAAAATCTTGTTAGTTTTATATTCGTAGCAGAATTAGATAGTGATGCAGATGTGGAAGAAGCAATTGGTAGGGCTGATGATTGTGTGTTTTCTGATCCAAAATTTGAATACGTTATTACTTTCTCTTACTTTTTCTTTCGACTCTTCTTTCAATAACAAAACGTACAGTAAATGAGTATACTTTCGCTGAATTTCTATTCCTTTTTTTTCTCTCGTTACTATGCATACATACTGTATCGTATTTAAAATGAAGTTATGGCTACAGACACAACAAAAAGTGAACTGCAGAAGATGAAAATAAAGAACATTAAAAGCGTCAATACCAATGGTGTACAATTATTTTTTTCGCCAACTTTTTTTAAAAATATATATACGTAATAGGCATCAAGCACGCGCTGTGTGTACTTTGATTTCAAAAAGAACAGAAATAATCAAAGTTTATTTGTCCTTCGTGTATTTTCTTTCGTTCGAAAAAGTTGTTAGCAATAATTGATAAATATAACATAATTATTAGAAAATCATTATATTGAACAATAAAACAAAACTGAAACGAATAAATAGTTTAACACATTCGAGCAGATGCGACTCATCAATAGGTCAAACTGTTGAGTGGTCCCGAAGTTTCTTTACTGCAAAAGTAAATTGAATATCTCTACTATATTTTGACCAAAGAGGCTGATTCTTTTATCACTGAAAAAGGAACGTTCGTAGCCCATATTCATAGGAAAAACGTTGATGACATCTGTTTTGAAGTATTATGATCGCTTTCAATAAAGAAATAGAATCTTTCACAGTTTATAAAAAAAACGATGTTTAAATCGCCGCGAATGTGTTAAGGAAGACTAAGATTTTCGAACTCTCCGTAACAATGCAGTATTTCGAATCGTCATAAGATCGAACAAGTCGAAGTAATAGACTTTTTTTCTGAACTAGATGGGAAATCAGTTGTTTATTATAGTTGTAGAGTGAAATTTATAATTTAAATAACAGAACTATTAATTATGGATTACTATCATTCCATTAGAACTGCTAATTTTTTTTTCGTAGAATAGCACCAAGTGAGTTTTTTTATTATAGGTCAACATCAGACACGATATTACTATTTTTCCTTGTTCATTGATAAATTACAGAAGTTTTAGATCAGTTTCTGTTCTAAGAAATTACTGTCTTTTTCTTTGTTTTAGTAATGAGGTGATTGAGAGAAGTAAAAAAGCATTACTTTCACTATAATAAAAACGGTTACTTTTCTTTACTTCAATCATAAACAGATTAATTTATTACATTATATCAAACTCAGTTGAATAAAACAGCTGTAGTTTTCTTGTTGTTTGATCGATCACCAAATAAATTTTCTGATAAGTCTCATCATTTGTATGAAAGAAACATTATATATGATGAAACGTTCAGGATATACCAATGTTATCATTAAAGTAACAGTAACGTAGTATGGGGTCTTTGGTGTGGATGCAGGTACTATCTTCACTCACATCCACATCAGAGTACAGCCAAAATCATAAGGATTTTATTCTATTATTACGATGAGTTTCCTTTGAAAAGAAAGTCGACTTTCATAATTTTCCAGATCATCTGAAAGATAATTAGATACAATAGTAATCAGTCATAGAATGGTGTTCAACTATGATTATTATGTTGATACTAATGTGTTAAATTTCTACATTTCTGAAGATCACGTCAAAAATCAATCGTTACAAAAAAAAACGAAGTCTCCATTCAACTATGATTTTCATTTTCTAGCAATTTTTTCTAAACGATAGCACAGACAGATATGACCTGCTACATATATCACTTTAAAAATCATAATTACTACGAGACAATTCATCAAATTTTGAAATTTGTTGGCAACACTTTCGAATTCATAACATTATTAACTACCACTAAAATAAGTCTATTCAACTAGATTTTGTCCATTTGAAGTGTTCTGTCCATATATTCTGCTGACTTCACAATAGAACAATTTGCTTTCATACTTAAATAAAAGGTACATATGTCAAAAGGACCATTCCAATAAAAATTATATTCAATTATGTTGGTTCTATTTAGGTAATAGTTTGTATTAATAGTAGAATCGAAATTTACGACTCCAATGAATCATCATTAATAGGACAAATAAATTTGTTTGAAGAATTTCTAGTTCATCAGTCTCAATCGACAAATGAATTGGATTGATAGAAATAAATAGATTCCTCGTTATTTATGTCACTTATTCATCTGTGGTAACTCAAATTACTAGAGGGAAAGATCAACTTCTCATTGATGGCTTTTATTAGTGAGTTGCAAATAAAAGTCAATACCATGTGACATGTTATGAAAAATGATTGCACTGGTCGTATGGGTATGACATTTTTCAGTTCAACTTTAGCCACCTCTAAGCATAAATAGTTGATTCAATTGGAATATTGCAAATGTTCGTACGCATTCAAACAAAGGAATTTTTTCAGTGTGAGTTTTCAAGTGTTTCTAAAAGAAATGCATGTACTTTTGTGTATGAGAAACATCTAAAATGATGAAATGATTGAAAAGCAACTGTTTCAATAAAAGAAACAATGCGGATTAATGACACATACACAGTCGATTTCGTTTCTTGTAGATGATTGCAAGTTATGTCATAGACGTACAAACTAAGCTACCTGAAAACTGAACGCTAAATTCTAGTAAGCACAGAAAAAAAAACTTTTGATGAACTAACAAGATGTGGATGTGAGTGTAAGTGTAAATGTGGTGCCTAATGGGGTTGTGTGTTCCAGTGTTTCGAGTCATCCTCATTATTGAATATGTTGACTTTCTCGAATGTCAGCTTAATTGTTGCTGAATTTCCAATTTCTGGGCGATTGACGCTGCTGATGAGATGAAGAAAAGCTCACAATAAAAAAAATACACCATTGTTTTTAAAACATCCATTAATATTCATCTGTTATCTCATGATGTAATCTTTTGTTATATTGATTTCCTGTGCACAGAAGACGTTCTGCTGTGTTTTCTCATCTTGTCGCATACTATATAATTATGCAACAAATATGATGCTGCATAAAGATATACGTGCCAACGAAAAACATATTGAACCAAGTAGCAATCAGCCAAGATCAGTATTCTGTCGTGTAGCTATGTTGCCCTTAAGCATTCATTCTATGAACCGGATTTCGATGCTTTGTGTGCATCCAGCGTATTGACGACAAGGTATCGACCGAGCATTGATGCAGTTTTTGGAACACCTGATTTTGTGTACGACGAAGAAGATCTTCTCATGAACGAATCATTCAATTTAGCAATGCAATCAGTGTTAGTGTAACATTACATCATGAACTAACTGCAGTCACTTCGGTTTGAGATGATAACTGTGATAGAGAAAAAAAAAGAATAATGTTACTTTTAATACATACTTAATTGTGATTTCTTAGTAGGAATCGTAAAAAAACATGAATCCATAGAAGCTTTTTAGTATATTATTCATCATACTTTTTCTTGATTACTTGGTCTCCTTAAACACCAAACTTGATAATTGTAAAAACATGAATGTGAATAGTTCTCATATTATTAAATTCTCATACTAAAGCTGTAAGTATCTTAAAAATCGAATATCTCGATCCAAACTCTCCATGTACTGCTCAAATTTTAAATGCCTATCAATGCGAACGATTTCACTGTAATAGAACCCAAAGCTTTTGAATAATTCTTTAGAATTGCAAAAGCAAATGTACAAAGACCGATTTTCTTTCCTCAAAAATATAATCCTTTAATGAATACAAAATAGCCCATCTTTCCATATAGTTTGTCTTCAATAAATCATATCAGAAAACATGAACAAAATTCTCACCTACTCCTATATTGACAGTAATATGTATAAGATTGAATTTTCATGTCGTTTGTTACAAATAGAATTCTGTCAAAAAGATCAAGTCCTTCTCAAGATTTTTAAATTATGAGACTTCACGTCGTTAAATAATTAAACAGAATTCTTTAAAAATGTTTATCATCGACTCGAAATAAGTTGTAATTGATTTTATTAAATTATAGAAAAGCGAATAAAATAAAAATACTTTAAAGTGTCATATACGGAAAAAGAAAATGAAAGAACGAACAATGCTGTTCATAATATGCATATTTCGACCTTGAATTATGTAGATCGATGCATGTGCATTAGATAATATTTGGTATAAATTTATTAGTTTTTGATACATAATCAGTCCACTCTTTACCAAATTTTTTTGCTAATTCTTCTTCTTCACGTGTGACACGTCTTTTGATAGACCATATCGTTAGCAAACAAAGCATTAAAAATCCTATAGGACCAAACTGAATCTGTATCCATGTACTATTCGGAAAAAAATTTACCAATCGTTGATGTATAAAAAACATTCCCAACGATAAGATACAAACAAACGTGTACGATGGATGACGTACATAAGCATATGGACCACTTTTGATTAGCTTATGATTATTACGAATTGTTATTTCAAAGGTAAAATATGTTCCTAATATCTTGTAGCACCAAATTCTTCCACAGCCGCCGATAATCATAAAGACATATCCAAGTATTGAAATATATGTAAGAGGCAAGAGATTAATAGACGTTGTTATTTGTGGAAATAACGTTGAAATTGAAGCTGGTGAAAAGACTTGAAGAAATAGATATAAAGCTTGATATAACGTAGAGAACCATGTAAGAAGTTGACCAATTTTAGGTACAGAAAATACTAAAAATGTTGAGCCAACATTTTCAAATGGAACGTAATCATCGGTTGAACTAGGATTTGGATTCGAGATACCAATATGAAAGAGAAGATTTGTAAAAAGCAGAAGAAAAAGTTGAAACAATGAACAGATATCGTAAGACATACTTTGCATGTGCAAGTTAGAATGGAAAAAAAAATATTTTGCTGTATTGTATACCTTTATATTTTTATTTTATTTTTTGTCCGTATATTCAAGAGAAACAGAAAAATAGCTTGATTTTCGTTTATTTGTCATGTTAACATTCGTACTTGATTCGCACTGGATATTACATGTAATGTTTGGGTGACACAAAAAAAAACATGACATACACCTAGATAAAAATAATAAACAAAAAAAAATCAATAGATACATGATTTTGTTTGATTTGAAAGGTAATCAACTGATGAAAATCAAGCAATTGTGATTTATTTAGATTAAATTGAAGATCGTAGTCGATTTTTTTCTGATATGTAATTCAGTATCAATGATTTCTCTTCGATTATCATCGGTTTTTTTTAGTGAAATTGAATAAAACCCGTTATTAGTGACTTGAATTCGGTTTACTCCGATTTTTATTAATCGATTGGAATCAATTTTACGAAATAATTGATTTTCATCAATAGTTTATGATTTTTTTTTGATCTCTTAAAATCAACTGATACTAATTATAATCTAACAAAATTGATTATAATAATCAGTAATCGAAAAATCGTTCACTATCAAGCGATATCGATTTCAACCAGCAGGAGTTGATTAGGTCATATAAAAAAGTGTAATCAACAGATATGTGATTTTCATCGATTTGAAGCATAAGTGACTCATGAAAATCCAGCAATATTCGTTGTTTTCAATTAAATTGAAGATTGTAATCGATTTTTTTTCATAAAGATTCAGAACCAATGAGTTTTCTTCAATTGTCATCATTCCTTTTATTGAAATCGAATAAAATCGATTATTTGCAAGTAGAATAGGTTGTCTACAATTTTTTCTTTATCATTTAGAATTAATTTTTAAGTCTAATCTTATCATCATTGGTAGTTGATGAGTTTTTTCTTGTCTCAAATCAATTGATTCTGATTTATAATCGACCATATTTTAATCAGAATAATGTTCTCACTTTCAAATTCACAAATTTCAAATCTGAGTTACTCTTGGAATATCTCAATTGATATATTAGAATTTAAAGATATTTACAATATAGAATTATTCAAATTGAGTTGTTTTTCATATAGTCGACTGAGTTTTCAGATGAATAGTCTTCAAAATTTTGTTGAAATTTTATATTATATTAATACTACTCTAGTATCGATGACTTGACAAAATTTATTAGTATATTAGTGAAAATTGATGAACATCTTCTCATTCAATCGTGAATAATTAAATTCATTAATTTTGATATATGATCTTTTAAAAGAAACCTATGGTATTCGCAATGACTAAATACGATTCGATTGAAATGTGTTGCGAGAGAGAAAATATCTAAAAATCAATAATAATTATCAAATTATTTATTTTCAAATATTTGTATTATCATTCACATGTTGATAGTCAATCTAGGTATTATACAATGTAAACAATTATAAGAACGAAATTAGTAGATTCTTATGAATATCTGAAAAAGTGTAGTGAGTTGAATTGGATTGTATTTGCTATTAATTGGAATTAAAATCTTTTTAGTGGAAAATTAGATAACGAAAAGTGTCAAAATGAAGTAAAAAAAAAGTATTTTATTGACATTCAAAATCAAAAATCTCGATGAAGAAAATATTCAAACATTAATCAATGTTTTTTATAGTCATCAATGAAATGAAACGTTTATGATAAATATAGAATCATATGAATCAACTAGATATCGTTGCACTTAAACCTGTTTGACATGAAATGGTTCTTATGCTTTTTATTTCTTTCAATCAGCACTTTTTTTGTTAGAATGATGCAATATTTACTGATTGAAAAATACGACAGCATTGAATTATTATACAATAAAATCTCTCTATTGTGAACATCATTGAAACTATTCAAGACTGTTCGCTTCAGAGAATTGAAGTATGGTTTATTGTGAAATGAAAAACAAGTTGTAGGAAATTTGTTTCTATATTATTCATAGATAAAAGTCTTGTTATTTATTCTCTTTTCATCTATTGTCATCTGAATGATTTTTCAAGTAAAATACAAAATTTAATTATTTTCATAAAAAGAATCTTCTAATGTTGTTTGTCTAAGTTTTTGTATATTGACATCTTTTAATTTTCATCTAACACTTTGATTCTGATCTGTTTCGTAATAATTTAAATTTTTTGTTTTTATGTTTTAAAATATTTGATATAGAGCTCAAGGGTATATTATATTTTTTAGTTTATTTATGTTGTGATGAATCATTATCGTCTTTATTATTATGAGTCAATAGTATGTCTGCTTCTAAAATAAGCTCGGGTCGTGTTGTCATTCATTATTATACACGCACAGCAATTGATTCATACATAAAATATACGTACTCATAGTGCATACAACACAGGAAAGAGAAAGAGGTTAAAAACACATGTTCACATTAGAGAAAGGCATTTTACTGCAAATATCTCTCCATCGAACTTGGGACTGTTCACAATTAAGAGGTGTTCACTAGTAGCCGATAAGATGAACTTCAATATTTTAAGAGAAATTTATTCTTTGAGTAGTGTTTTATTAACATTGAAATGGCTATATCATTTGCTAAGATCTTGTACAATGGTTAAAAATGCTTATATGTGTTATTTACAATTCAACATTGATTTCATATGGTGCTCAACAATCATTGTCGATAATTGATGATATTATCTAATTTTTATTGATTATTATTTCATCAACTAAACGGCAAAGCCATAATAGATCTGACAGTTACAATAAAATAAAAGAAGAGTGATCGATTAAAAGTACAAATATATCTAGAGTATCTCAAATCATGAAACTATTCTATTATTGAAATCTCTATAATTGACTAAGGTAACCTTCTTGAAGAGTAATTTAGTAGTATTTCATGTAATTTTTCTTATACATTGAACAATAATTTAAAAAATACTGAAAAAAGAAATCTGTACAAAGTCTATATTTAATTTTCAATAGTACAGAAATGAAAAAAAATTTATCACATGATTTCATTATTGGGGAGCAATAATTGCATGTATATACAATTTATCTTAATGAAAAACATTAACATACCTCACCTATGTTGATATAAACTGAAGCTATAATTATTCATGCATTAGTTCATAGATAATATTATTGTTTTCTTCTTATTCTGTATTGGTCTCAATTGGATTAAAAAACAATGAAGTATATAAAACATAACAGACATTCTCATTCAGTTAGACTTCAGCAAAATTTGATGGAATTAGTGTCTCAACGTTCCAGTGAACATGTATACCAATGCAATCGGTGTCGCGATGGACTCTGTATTAGTGACTCACTGTCACTATTTTAACGTTTGTATCAACACTGTACATCTCTACGACGCAGAGAGTTTTGTTCATATCTCAAACGGTACCTGTTGATCGAAATAAGTTATCTATCGATTGGTGAAAGATAATACCTCTATATGAATGTGAATGCTATCATTCGATTCAGCTTATGATGTGTGTGTGTGTGTGTGTGTGTGAAAGAATCTAGAGATCTAGCTCTCGTATAGACAAAAAGTGCTTGATTGTCTTTCTTGAATAGTCGAATTATAGGATCAAACTTTGTAAAGAAAGAAAAAAAAGATAAAAATGATGAAATGAAAGCTTATCTCATTGACTCATAACTGTTCAATACAAATTGGCGTCGTATTATGTACTAGAGATGACTGTTTCAAAAGTCAACAATTACTAATTAATAATTGTTTCTACTCTCTAGATTTCTGCTCAAGAATTTTTATTTTCTTTCTAATTCCAATCGCAGAAAATACATTTGTTGTTTTCTATCAGCACTAAAACTAATGGAAGACTCCAAATGTATTGGTTTCATACTTTTTTTCGCTCAATCTTCAAAAAAAACTATACTCTTTGTTTTCTTTTCTCACATAGTAATAAATAAGAAGCGAATTCTTTCATTTTTAGTCTGTTTCATCTTACTATTGAATTATTTTCTGTTATATATTCGAACACATGTAAAGAAAAACGAATAGTCTGTCCAGTGAGATACATACCATTCAACTGTTTACACTGATTGTTTATCATTATATTTTTTTTTATAAAAAAAAGCGTATGAGTACTCATTTTTATGTAAGTGAATTTGAAAACTGACTGAATATCAAAAGTTTTACTTGTGAGCATATATCGATGTGATCAAACATGACGTAAATTTCATTTTCTTACATTAGAACATATATATTCCCTCAATGGTGCCAACAAATTCTCTGAATGCTACATGATTTCTTAATAAGCATAACTACATTCCATAAAACATTCAAAGTACTACTCATTATCCTGATCAAAGAATACGAATCGTATACAGCTATTTACGGTGGATGTCGACACATCAACAGACCCGTAATTCATCGTAAATACAAGAACAGTAATACGATTGTATATATAATAGAATGCAGCAACATTACAGCAACTTTGCGACGTTGTATAATGTCGTATATGATCAATGATATCGAGTCACTGGTCAAAAAAGTACGATCGTAAATGGTTGTTTTAGATGATTTTTGACTATTCAGTAGGCGCAGTATTACAATCTTATTCCATTGTATTGTAAACTATCGTGTACTCGATTATCAGATCGTTTGACGCCCATTATCAACTGTGTACGGCACAATACATTACAGTCTTACTACTACGCCTACCAAATGTCGATTTACACCTATTTAGGATCGCAAACTATACGAAACCACAGTAGATAGTACTATTTTTGGCCGTCTCTGCGGCATGTTACAACGACAAAAAGCATACAAACACCTATCTACGGTAACAATAGACTAATATACATTGATCCGTAACAATTCAGTTGAATATGGAATTTCATCGTGTATCCAAACTTTTAGTTTGGAACAGGATAAAAGCAACCAGATATATGGCATCAATGTCAGTTTTTGTGCTACATGATGTTTTTCTTCTCATTAGAATACAAGGAAAAAACTTTTCGACTTTCTTCACCCTAGAAACTTTCGAGAAAATCAAAGTTCAAGTTTTAATAAACTAAATACTCTATTTAGTCAGGATTCGACACTAATCCTAAATACATCGAAATGTAAGTAAACTAGCGGGAACTCGTGCATTCTATACGGCCATTTGTTTTCATCACCGAAAGCAAGGTTATTCCGATTGTAAGAAAATTATCAAAGATGTAGTTAGAGCCCTTACCTCCGCTATTTCCACACAAGTTATTTGTGTGGGTGGATGCGTGCGGACAGTTGTGTGTTCGATAGAACTCGTTGATTTTTATTAGGAATTGTCGTTTTTCGTTGCAGAAACTAGCAATGTAAACAAGTGAACTACACAATAATTGAATTTTGCTACGGAGTTTCCGTGATACAACAGTTCCGTGCGCGACATTTCTGCGCCGGGGACGTGAGTGTGGGTAGACTGTTCAGTTCATCCTTACTTACATCCACCCTTCACACCCACACCCATACCAACATCCAGGAAAATATAGAACACTCTCATCCATCTTGGCAGTGATGGATTGTGACTTTCCTTCGTAAAAATGATTACTACACAGAAGCCCTCATTTGTGATACTTGATTGCTATTCATTAGTCTTATATCCGCATATTTTTCGTGATACAGCAGCTGTATCGAAGTCATTCCCTGAATGGAAACACATCATGCTATCTTATAGCTAGAACAGTCATCAAATCGTATCGGAAATCTCTCGTATTCTAAGCATAGAAAATATTCCAGTTTAGTTCCATTCATATGGTGACACGAAAGACGATATGTATGGATGGTATGCGTCTAGAGATGATTATACTCTTCTTATACAGTAATTAACACCAGTTAAATCAGCCAAAGAAAATATATGAAGTTCGTCAATCAAATAGGAATTCAGTCGACCGTATTATAAGAGTATTTTTTTAATTGTGAATTTGTGAGTACATATCTTAAATATCAATGAAGTTAGACTGTACGTGCCCTCCATAAAGTATGCAGTTGTATTGTAACTGCTAGTTATTTTCCTCACTGTAACTTCGATGGATCTAGCATTCTTTCCTTATATAATACATTAGAAGATAGAACACATTGACTACCATTCCTTTAAATCTTTTGAGTCACACTGCTCGTGCTTCAAGAAAATTTCCTTCTTGTGTTGTTTCTTTATTTTATCAAAGAAACATTTCAACGGAGTAGGAGAATAATGCTAACTAATAAGAAGCATTGTCCGATGATGGTTATGTTGAAGGCCTGGCGGCCAAGCGGGCGTATAACTCATTTCTCTCTTTGTTGTGCGTCTCGTGGTCAATCATTGCTTGGGCCAAGAGCTGTTGAAATAGAGGAATGTTGTGATCCGCTCGCTCATTCACCTTTTGCACTTCGGTAAAGCGTTCTTCCTCACTTTCCAACATGAGGTATCTGGCCATTGTGGAGCCTTGCGTCGTGATTGCTTTCATGGATACTTTCGTATAAAGGGATGCCAACGTAGAGAGTAAGTTCGCCGCTTGATCTATGTCACCCAGCGTCCAAAGAAGTCTGTTTCTGTCGTTCATGAACTGCAATTGACTGACTATGTCGATAGAACGAGATAGAGAAAGGCATACATTACCTGCACCGCTCCACTAGCCTGAACAGCGAGCTTGCTTGAGTACTCAGTCACCTGATTCCATACAGCAATCAATGACTTGAAATAGGCAAGAATGTTTGATAGAGCTGTTGCATGATCGATATCCAAAGGTGACTTGTTCACCTGTGTCGAAGTCGAACCACTGGGGCTGGACGTCGTTGATGGTGGCGGTGATGGCTGTACCGCTCGAAGCAATTCGTCAAAGAAAGCTGTCACCTTTTCGAGCTCCGTAGAGGCCTTCCCAACAACTGAAGCCACGTCTCCGGCTATCCTGGCGATGCCCTGAAGCGTGCTTGGAAGAAGGATTTGTCTTTCCTGGGTCGATGCATCGAAGAGTAGGGTCAGAGCTGTATTCAGTTGCTCAGGCATTTGACCCACGCTCATTTGCACACGAGAGGTACTTATTTCAATTGTTCTGAACGCGCTATCGACAACGTCAGTTGCTTGAGTCAGAGTAGCTCGGTAGGACGAAGGGTACCTGATGTAGGTGTAAGGACGAGACGTATCAAGTGTGTAGTCTCGACGTGATACTACAATGCACACACGAGAGAGCTCGGCAATTGCACGCATTGCCATGACACCGAGATCTTGCCATGTATCGACTCTCGTAGGAAATGTTGATGCACGTGTTGTCAAGGTGCTGCTCTGCGAAGAGGTCAGACCAGCGATGGCGCCAAGTACGATGAATAAAACGAACATTATTCTTCTAGATATTGTGAGTAGCAAAGTCGAAATGACGAGAAATAAAAAACACGAATAAATGACTTTCTCCAGATGCACATCTTCCCAGCACCCTCTTTCTCTTCTATAGATATGGCACAGTCTATGCAAAGTATCGCTCCGATTAGGTTAAAAAAAATGTATTCTGAATGATTTTTTTGGCGAGATGAATGAAAGAGGTAGCGAATGATTTTTTTATTCTGTAGCAAACGACCTTGGTCAACAGGTGTCGATTTTTGCTACAGCGCACAATTTTATCAGTTCGAGATACTAAAAACATATCAGTTTTGAAATTGAAAGCTACTTCGATGAAGTCAGACACAATTTAAAGTAAAATAGTGCATTTGTAGCTCTTGTCGAGGTCTACAATACGGACGATCTACCTGTTCACAATCATAGTTCTGTGGAGTGTGTAAGGTTTCTTCTTTAAATGGTGTCTAATATCCGGTGAGGTAACACAGACGTCCTCCTAAATTTCTCTCACAATAATTTCGATACAATAAAGTCGACTCAAGTTTAGACACTGAGCACAAATTCGATGTTAGATTTCGAACAGGATTTGAGTATAAACACAGCGATATATTACTTATATGTATCCAAAATTGACGCCTCATCGGTTTTTACTTTCACGATATATTTTTCCGTGAAAATAGATCAGCGCTTATGAATGGGATTTGTTGCTAATGTTAATGACTATCTTCAGTGAAAATTTGGTGATTAAAACTCTTGTTATTCTCGAGATAATGGAACTATAGTGGAGATCTAAGGTTGCTTCGGCTTGCACTGCAACTTTGAATCGGATTATAACTTCGAAAAAATTCAATCAAAAGAAATGATATTTCTAGTAGATTTACAGTAACCCAGGCAGACAAAATTAATAACTAAAACCCGTTAAAATGCTCATAAAATCGGACGCATTCCAAAACGTAAAAACCACATATTTTAACACGTTACGAATCCATTCAGACTTTGAAACGAATTTTTAATCGCTTAAAATTCTAACCCATAATAATTGGTAAAAGTATGCAATTTTATAGTGTTTTTGTCGTTAGATATATCGACCCGTTTTTATAACGTTAAATATTTTTATGTGTTCATAACGCATTAGAATGTGTGCTTTTAACGATTTGGAAATCGTTTAACCACTAAAACGTGTTTCGAGTGTTGGTGTGGATGCAGGCGTGTGTGGATATGAGTTTTCTTTCGTCCGCACTCCACACCCATAACCAAAATTTTTACAAATATTTTAAAATTTCGTATTCTGTAAATTTCAATAATATTGATAGTTTAATCAACAAATGTCAACTTTTGGATTATTACAAAAGTCAGTTTTTTATGCGCTTTCGAGTGGCATATTGCTCAGAAAAATTGAAGGAAAATTCTAGGTTTTACAAGCAAAATACTGTTTTTTTCTGAATTTGTAATAGTACTTTAAAAGAAAAATTAATTTTCTCAACAACTAAAATACTTCAGAGACTGAAAAGAAAATGGTGTCTAGGTTTGTGCGGACAATCAAATAAGAGTAGTTCCAAGAAAAAAGAATTCCACTTGATTGTCGTGTATCTCGATGGGTTCACAAAGCCTCTCTTAAAAGATATTCTAAGGACAACTGGTCTTCTAGACAACAAAACTTTAGTCAATTTTTCGAATTTACAATAGTGTTGTTACATTCACACACATATGTTAAATAAAGCATAGCTTATGATATCCCAAGAGGATTGTATAAACTATACAACGATAAGATTACTAATACAGCTATTCTTCTTTTTTTTTGTTTTTATACAAAACGAATTATAAAGTTCGAGAACACTGCGAATATTTTACGTGCAATAAATATTTATCCATTATCGAGGAGTTCAATAAGAATAAGAATACATCAATTGTGTCATATATAGATTCAGACTATTAGATACAAAGATACGTTTTTTTTTATCAGAATGTAGTTGTATGTGAAGTTTAAAACGAACAAACTTTATGTTTGTCAAACTAAACTCCCTTGTCATTCCGTACATCACAAAAACAACAGCTGCATATAGACGAAATAGCACACCTAGATCTGCAAATTTCTACAGAAGAAGAGAGAAAAGTTCTTTTGATTGACCGAAACGCGTGAGCCAAGTTGGAAAATACCAAATGGAAGAAGTACATAAAAGAAAAGGTCAATATAAAATTGAAATATGCCATAAATGAGAAACTCATGAAAGAAAAAGAATAGCCCCCATACACCTGTATGCAAGTTTCTATTCAAACAAAAACAAAATCCTTACAAGAAATATAACTTCTTGTTACCCTCTCGTTTAAAAGAAAACAAACGAAAATATAAAAGAAAGAAGAGAAAAAAAAGCAAACGAATAATAGACGAGAGAGGGCAAAGCAACTAAGGTAAGTTTATTTTTGTAGTCACATGCATGTAAAAACATGGCAAACGAAAACATCAAAAATTTAACCAAAGACTTCGTTATCGTTTGGTTAGATAGTTATATTGAAAATAACAGAGCCAATAAAGATACAAAGGCACTTATACGACAATTAGTTAGAGGTAATTTATTAACATATGATAATCCAGATAAATGTATTGATGATATAACTGACGAACTAACAAAAAAACGGGTATTTCTTATTGTTTCTAATGCATTAGGTGCAAATGTTGTACCACATATACATGAATTACCATATATACAATCGATATACATATTTTGTGGTGATCAAAAAAAAGCTGAAGCATGGACTAAGCCATATTCAAAAATCGCTGGTATATTCACAAAAAAACATCCATTATTACATAAAATTAGTAATGATATTGGTGTGTATGATACAGATGAAGATTTACCAATGAGTATATTTCATCTTACGGAACAAGAAAATTCATTACAACAATTAACTAAAGAAAGTGCAACATTTATGTGGTATCGATCAATATTGATGGTTCTTCAATTAATGGCAAAATATGGTAATTCAAAAGATGAAATGATTACTGAATGTCGAACAATTTATCATAATGATAAAATTGAACAAAAGAAAATAAATGATTTTGAACAAAATTACTGTCCAACGAAAGTATGTTGGTGGTATACGAAAGATAGTTTTGTATATCGATTATTAAATAGAGCTTTACGAACACAAAATACTGAAATTATATTTAAATTTCGTTTTTTCATCAATGATCTTTATAATCAAATTGAGCAACTTTACCATCAACATTTAAAGACTCATTCTTCTATTAGTGATCGTCGTCAGTTAACAGTCTATCGTGGTCAACATTTAAGTATGACAGAACTTGATCTATTTAAAAATAATATAAATGAACTTATTTCAATGAATAGTTTTTTAAGTGCTACAGTTAATCAAGCAGTAGCTGAAATTTTTGCAGATACAAATAATCAATTGAATAAATCATCACCAAAACAATCTGTTCTTTTCACAATTGACATTCGTAATATGAGTAAAGAAACGACACCATTTGCATTTATACAAAATTATTCGTGTTGTCCAGGTGAAGAAGAAGTACTTTTTTCGATAGGTGCTATTTTTAAAGTTCAATCAGTTGAACAACGTGCCAACATGTGGTATGTCGATTTACAATTAAGTAAAGAACAAAATGAAATTAGTCAAAATCTTTCGAATCATATGATGAAACAAATTGGATCAGAACCAGATCCATTATTATTTGGTTGGTTTCTTTTTCGAATGAATAAATTTGATGAAGCTGAACGCTATGCAAAATATATGCTTACACAACTTCCATCAAATGATAAAGCAATTGGAAATGCTTACAATTTACTTGGTCTTATCTATAAAGATACTCATCAGCTAGAGCAATCTGTTGAATGTTATGAAAAAGCTCTTGAAATTTATTCTAAATTGAGCTGTCACAATAGTCCTCAAATTATTGCTACTCATTGTAATCTTGGTTTAGTTCATTTGGAATTAGGAGATACTCGAAATGCAGAAGAACAACAAATACAAGCCGAAGATAAGTTGCGCAATTCCTTACAATCAAAGAATACATTACTCATAGCTACAGTGGAGAGTCTCAAAGCGAAAATTCAAACAGAATATGGTGATAATACAAATGCTTTGAAAAATCTTGAACAGGCTTTAAAGAGCAAACTGGAACGATTACCATCAGGCTCTCCTTCAATAGCGTCAACATTAAATGCTATAGGTATTGTACATGAAAAAATGAACAATAATGTAAAAGCACTTGAATATTTTCAACAAGCATTGGAAATCGGTAACAAAAGTTTACCACCTGATCACTTGGATTTAGTTGATTATCATATAAATATTGGTTGTATTTATGATAAACAAAAACAATTTAAATTTGCTTTGAAACAATTTGAATTAGCACTAAAAATTATGAACGATTTTCCGAGAGAAGAAAATGATAGGATCGACAAACTAGAAACATATATCGCTGATACAAGAAAGAAGTTATACCAGTTATAAATTTACTAACAAAAAGTTTTTCTTTTCACGAATTTTTTTGTATTTTTTCCTTACATTTACTTATCATGTTGCTGTAAGGTGAGAATCATTATTTATTAATATTCAATGTGGAATAATTAATGCATGTTTGATACAAGTATTAAATGTTCCGATTATATTATCATTTAGTTTGGTTTACTTGATCGTTTAGTATATAATGTACAAGAGAAATTCATGAGATATTAAATTTATCGCGTTTTATTTTATTACTTATGAAGTTATTATAACATTTGTATCTTTACTCTTTTTTTAAAGGATGTCAAAGGAGTGAAGGTACTAACAGTAGTTAAAGAAACAAGAAGTGTAAAATAAACGTTGAGAAAATATGTATTCATATGTTCTGTTATGTTTTTAATTCCTTTTCTTAGTAATGTAAAAGATACACGTGCATAGAAAATTAAAAACGAAATCAATTAGATTTCTCATGGATTTATGGCTTTTCCATGTGTTATAATAATTCCTCGATATACAAACAGTAAAACAAAAAAAAAGTAAGTTCATTCATCTTATATTTCATAAACTTAGGAGTTCATAGGAAATAAATATGTTTTTTAATTTTTTCGAGTCTACTCCTAAAACGAAGCTCGTGGAGTAGAGTAAATAAAATTTGACCTATATTGCTAAGAATTATGAATATATTTATAATTGTCTGTAATAATTTAAGATTCATTTTTGATATAATTAAATCTTCAAAGTTTTTTTATTGTTGCAATATTCGATTTTTCTAAGTTATGTAGAACAAAATCACTAAATAGCTGAATTTTATCAAATGAATTATTTGAAAAGAAAAAGAAACTAATTGAAATAGAATAATTAAAAAAATAATGAATTGACTGAAAGTTTCTATATAAATGATCGAATTCATTGATTATTGCTTAATTATTCTATCATCTCATGCTGTATATTATTGAATGTTTCATAAGAAGCAGAGATTCGCTAGTCGAGATATTATAATGTCTCGTTTTGTCGGAGACAGTGACAGACACTATGAGATTTAACAATTTTCTTCTTTTTTTGACTATACTAAGATATACGAACACATTTTACAATCCTTTAAATGAACTTTCGACCGCTCATAGTTATCTAAATATTCTTATTGTGCGCCTTTTTTTTATAATAGTCTACCAGGTGTTTAGCCAGTTTTGTAGGCCATCGAACGAGCTTTGAAAAGTTAAAAAAGATTTTCTCTAAACTATTTTTGCTTAGGAGAAAAAAGTGCAAAAAAAGAAAACATAACGTTGCTACATAAACTGTTGTCGATCGATTTTGAGGTACTTAACGTGTTCAGAAATATTTGATTTTCATAAATATTGGTCTTTTCTGTATATATATAGTTGTTCTACGCAAAAATCAAGTTGCTAGATTAATATGGAAGCTCATTAAATGTACAGTAACTTGGAAATTGTACAAGAATGTACAGAGTGTAGATAAAGCGAAGACTCATAACCGTATTCACATCTACGCCGGTGACGAATATTGATTGAAAATGGACTAAGTTGATTCCAAAGTGATTCAACTACTGTTGTGTAAGAGTAGGCCATAATTGATATTCGATATTATATTGATCATTTATCTGCTTGATTCGATCGAACTGATGAATAACAGCATAGACTTGTCCATTTCGATTCAGGATAAGTCCAAATTTATTACGAATGTAAATTCCTCGATATCCAAGTGTCGCTACAAAGCCATTTTCGTGTGTAATAATATGAATTTTAGTGTTGTTAATAACATTGTTGTGAACTATATAATTATGAATACCTTGATCGTTACATTGTCGATATTTGCTTCTGGTAATTTGTTCAACGATCGAAAGATAATCAAGCATTGGTCTCCATGAACCTAATATTGTACCAGCACATATAATTGAACGATTTCCAATACGTTCAAGTTCTGTATCACCGTAACAATCTTTAATCCATTTGGAATTGTAACTGCATTTTTTAATAGTCATTTTAACAGATTCTTGAAATACGAAAAGACCCTCATCATATTGATTCACATAATCAAATATGTTTCGTTGAAATATAACATCACGAGCGTCTGTTATGAAAATGTACTTGTATCGATTTTTCATCTGATCAAGATGTTTTAAGTATCGACTAATTACAATCCAGCGTAGTGACGCAGTTGTAACAGCGGACCATTTTATAGATGCGTCTGATGGTATCCACATATTGTAAGGAATATAAATAATAGAATATAAATTGGCGAGTTCAAGAAAGTTTTCTTTGGCAATCATGTCATTATGAAGAAACAAGACTATATGACAACTATTGCAACTAGTTCGAGCAGAACGAATAAATCGGTATGTTGTTTGTAAAGGTAGATTAACAAGAAAACTAATTATTATATTGTTCTCGGAGAGAGCTTCGGGAGTCATTGGAAAATATTGCAAAAAGAACACTTTTGAAGTTTCTTGATTAAAATATTTGCTTGAACCAATGAAGAATCCAATAGCAAACATCAATAGCAATTTGGGCGTTAAAGTCCATAAATGTTGAGCGTTGAAATTGCGATAAAATCGTGTATAATGTTTTTTGATTCTGTAAAATATAAAAATTCAACATTTTGATACTTAAAAATAAATGTTTTTTTAAAACAGAAAAAAAGCCTTTTTTCTTTTTGATCGCGAAGAAGAAACATACTTATAAATATTTCTGTGTTTCAGAAAAACGTCTTTTCCTACTTAATAATATGATACACTTCCTTTTTTTGTGATCTATGTAGATGATTTCTTTTTACTAAAGTCAACCGACATATAACAATCAACGAACTCGATTATAATAGTATAGTACATACCAGAGTAATATGTACATTGTGTTTAGTTAATTCTTTTTTTTTTATCACTACTAATTAATTGTTTCAATATATAATGCATTGTAATTGTTTGCTTTTAATGTAACAGTTATTTCCATGTCATGATTTTAATACACTTGCATTGAAGAATAATCGACTAAAAATAAAGATTATTTAATTTTTTTCACAAGAGAATATCGTTCATGGGTTAAATGAATTTAAGATAGAGGTATAAGGCCTACTTCTTATTTAATGTTGTTAGCAAACTCATGACTGGATTGCACATTTTTTTTTTTGTCTTCCTTTCCTTTTGCATACAAAACCTCAAATTATCCACAAACTTGCATTGGTGTCTCTTATTAATCACGTAAGTCTATTTGTGGGTAGAAATTGAACGTGTCATTGATATATTTTCACATTCATAGCTTGATTTATTCAAACAAAAGAATTTTTTTCGATAGTGTTTTGTCATACAGAGCAATAGAACTCAACCGATTCTTTTCTATACAGTAGTGTGGAAAGTTGCAAAAATTGTTTTGTGAAGCATTGAAGGAAACGAGAATTATATTTTAATTATATGGTATGAATTCTGATTCTATTATTCTGGATAAAAAAAAAGTTAAGACATATCAAATAGTTGCTCTACAAATACTTTTTCTGAGGATATGGGTGGTGACATGATTATCTACACCCACATCCAGATCTACATTCTGAATGTCAAGTGAAGACGAACGATTACGCTCTAGGGTCCTGCAGGAACGACATTTTTCCGTCCCGTTTCTCGCGGGAATTCTCGTGAGACTTTTGGAGTGATAACACGAGAACGATATTAAAAAATTGACGTCTCCAAAAATCGCTTTATCCTATTTCTATATGCATCAAAATGTGTTCAAGTCTTCATCAAAAATAAATATAGATAAAATTCACTAAAATGAAGGCTTTTTAAGGGTCGTTCTCTATCAAAAATCGCGATTGTCGTCAATAGAATCGATTTTGAGATTTTCATATGATTTGATAGCCCTGATTGTCAACTTTCGTAAATAGTATGATTTATCGAAATTGTGATGGTTTTTCGTGGTTTTTACACAAGATTTACTGATGATGCTGAAGTCAGGAAATATGAATTTGCAAAATTTGTTGGACGGTTTTCTCAAAACGAGTTTTCTTTTCTTTTCTTTTTTTCTTTTTGTGCATCACAGATTTCTCAGCTATTTGAAATACTAGAAAGCAGAGTCCGATACTTTATTTTTGACTTATTTCATGAGAAAAATAGGTCTTTTCTCATAGGAGTATCCCTGTTTTTTGCTAACTTTTCAAGAAAACCTGACACTAAAACTTAACAAGGAAGAACTTTTAAAAAAATGTTGACTATACTTTGACACCAACCCGAGATCTCTATTATTAAATTTTGAGGAGACATCTGAGACGTACGGAGAGCTACTTTTTGACCCTTAATCCAAAGATAACTGTTGAAAAAACTTCCACTAAAAGCTTTCTAGGCCTAGGTAAATCTCTTCTAAAAATTTCAGCAAGATTGATTGTTCTGGGATGAAAATACATTTTTGAAACGGAGGAAAGCTTAAATAGCAAATCTCAGTTGTATCATTTGTTCGATGAACTCCGAATCCAAAATTTAGTCTTAATTTATACCATGCTATATTATGAAAAGCGTGATGCTACAAGAAGCTAATATCAGATAATAATAGTTTTTTCGAAACGCGATAAATAAAATCATAATAAGAATTCTGAAAACCTTACGTAAATGGGAAGACAATTTTTTATGACAATGAGAATATGAGAACAGGAACAAACATTTTTTTTTGGAAGCGAGAATGTGAGAACAGAAACAAAAAAAATTTTTTTTTGTAATTGAAATAGGAACGAGAAACGGCACCCGAGAAAAGTTGTTTCCATACGATACTATGTACACTCACACACCCAAAATTAAAGAAACGTGTTGAATATAAACTCTTTGATGAGAAATTACAACAACTAATTATAACGGAAAATGGTGAATAACCGAAGGATGTGATGTAGAAAGATTGTTGACCGCGTTATTTGAACACATATTTCAAAGTATTGCCTCATTTATTATTTCTTCAAGCTCGCTTCCGTTACCTGCCGTATGTGATTTTATTTCTCTTTCAATATTTTAACACACACTATTACTTGTCATATAACTTTTACACTAACTATGTATAGCATCGAAAAAAGTGTGTAACGTCGAGTGTACTGTATCCTTGACTCTGCGTAATGTCGACTGTGTATGAGTGAATTGCAACTTTTTGGTACGATTAGGATTTTAGCTATTTTTGAGTAAGAGAAAAAATATAATGAATAGTCGATTTAGTACAGCTTGAAATGCTCTTTCAAATGATATGTCTTTTGTATTTCTTTCTCCTTTTTTTCACATCCATTCGCTTCAAACACATAATTACAGACACTTATTCATTTTCGTGTAGACTCATCTTATGTTTTAATTTTCTCCTTCTAACTATGACTTGAACAAACGAGAATGTATTCAAAAGAAAGGCCGTCGAACGGAAAACAAATTGATTAAAAAGAAACTTCTTGTGAACAGCTTTCCTCTTTGTTGAAGAAAAAAAAAATCTCTTTTTCCAAAAATTTAAGTTTTACTTACCTTTCTTATGTGACATATCAACTAAAAGTGGATTTAAAATGAGTAGTATTGTAGACCATTCGATTCGTTGCATTGCGAGAAGTTATACTAGACTAATTTCAAACAAATTTAAAGTATTATCGGTTTTTCCATTAAATAGCACTATGAACGGTGCATTTCCGCTGCAAAATATTTAATATCTCCATAAATATACAATAAAATGTTGAGAAACTTTTACTGCGTAACATAGACATAGAGTATATAATAAAATGTACTAGTCAGAAATCGTTTAGATTCACTTTCGGTTTTTCATGTCAATCGTACTAAAAAGTTGGAATTCACTCGTATATGTTCTTCACTGTTCTCTTTCTTCGAATCATTTCTCCTTCCTTCTATTTAATGCAGTAACCTCTCAGAGTGACAAGAGAACAATGAACATATATACAGTGTATAGCGCAGTGAGATTACAAAGGTATTGAAAGAGTACTGAACATTATGAAGTGTATTACTTAAGGATACAAGGATGATACCACATATAGGTGACAGCATGTCACATCGATGTAACTCTGGGTGCACTAATCTCGACTTTTCATTGGATAATAGGAGACTTATACTTTAAATGAGCAAGAAATTCTGTTCAATTTTTGATTTGAATGTGAATTTATTTAAATAAAACTATTTTCTTGTATTTCTTTAATTTGTTCTTTATAATCAGGTTCAAGTGTTCGGCGCTCGTCTACCAACTGTATAAGTGTTATTCTTTTGAATTTTTCGCTAACATGGTGAACTTTTTTTAGAAAGACAATGTTGACAGTTTTTGTCGAGAATTAAATTCTCTATTGAATGAATTTGTTATCATATTTTAAAATCATTGCTAAAATATCTGAAAGAATTTGTTATGCTCCACCTGTTGGTATAATTTATATAATGTTGATAACCGCTGACAAGCTAATAATGATGAAGGATTATTAATAATAGTTTGTTTTCTTGCTGTCAATGATATTATACTTGTTATGAAAGGAGAAATAAAAGATATGATAAACTGATTATTACATATTTCTGATACACCTTCAGTGAAATTAATGTGAGAATAGAATCGATAGATTTCTTGTTAATATTATTTAGCGGTGATTTCAGAAAGAAATAATTGTTTACTTGTTGATAAAAGTGAAACAAGACATGCATCACTTAAATTATTCCATCGTTTTAATGCTTGAAAAAGTTGTGTTCATACTTTCATCTTGTCCTCGTGCTAGTTCAACTGAAAATATTATTGAATCTCAATGTTTTTCTTCATATCCCATTGGACTAATACTTGTATATGTATTAGAAGGATTATTTTCTCAACAATAGATCCATCTTATATAAAAAGAAAACTATTTTACAATTATTTAGATGATACATAAGATGGCAGCAATTTGAAATTTGAGTCAAATTTTTTTGTCATACTTGGATAGAGCTCGTGAGTTACCTAAAACAAGCATTGTTTGTATAATATTTTTAGACGATGTTTTTCTAGTGAAACTTAAGAAAGTTAGATTTAAAAAAAATGAGAAAAGCCTATACAAATTGAAATATGCCACACGCTTCAAGCCTCGGTAGTTGCAATATCTATCCAATTTTTTTTTTGATTTTACTTGTGATATACTATCGAAATTTTAAAAGAAGGCAGGTAGAAAAAAGCTTATAAGTTTCGAACGAAAAGTCATAGCAACCAGTGATTTTCGGCAATCGCTAGAAGATTATAGGGGACACATTTTTATATAAAAAGCAACGTTTAAATAATTAGTGATTGTTGAAGCATTGAAAGAGTAGGCTCGTTATTTGGTGAAATCTCAGCAGAACAAGCTGAAACTTTCAGCATATATAGCCTCCACTATAGCCCAATTTTCCCTAAAAATATCATCGATAAATCTTTTAATGACGAGGAATGGTGAGTCAATCATCATCTGATCTTACATAAGGCTCTCATTCACTCAATATGTTAGGAAATGTCCTCAAATTTTGGCTGAATAAATACCATAATCTAGACTTCATATCTATGCAATTATATCATAGTTTGATTGTATGAACGAGAAGAGACGGTGAAAATATTACTAAATTCTGTATTTCTCTTGAGAAAGTTGGGAAGATTTGTTGTAAAATACTCACTATATGAATATCATTTCTTCGTCGAATTTCGGCTATTTCCGTACATTTCTACGACCAAAGTACGATGCTATTGCATAGATATGAAGTCCAGACTATGGTATTTATTCAGCCAAAAGTTGAGGCCATTTCCTAACACATTAAGTGAATGAGAGCCTTATGTAAGATCAGATGGTGATTGACTCACCATTTCTCGTCATTAGAAGATTTATCGATGATATTTTTAGGGAAGATTGGGCTACAGTGGGAGGGGGGCGATATATACTGAAAGTTTCAGCTTGTTCTGTTGAGATTTCACCAAATAACGAGCCTACTCTTCTAGTGATTCCACAATAACTGATTATTTAAATCTTGATTTTAATATAAAAATGTGTCTTCTATAATCTTCTATCGATTGCTGAAAACCTCAGGTTACTATGACTTTTCGTTCGAAAGTTATAAGCTTTTTTCCATTTGCATTCTTTTAAAATTCCGATAGCAGTGTATATTAAGTTGAACAGTAGAGTTCATTTCTATTGGTTGATAAAGATTAGGATGTGCTTTCAATTGTTTAGTAGCTATGCCAGTTTTATATGTTGCTCCACGAATATAATTGATTGTTATGTTTTCGGAAGTGAGAGCATAAATATGTGCTCAGCAGACCTACAAAAAAAAATAGTTATTAAAACTACAGATATCTTTAATTATATGTATACTTGTTTTCCGAATGTAAACAACAGTTAATTTTCTCACGTTCATAAAACTTTGCTATATCAACTCCTGAGAACTACACAAGACAATATAATAACAACCCTTCGTCAACTAAATGATACACTACAAGGATACACAAATTTTAACAATATGACCTGATTTCAAATAGTCTTTGATTGCTATAAATAATACATACATTTAATAAACATAACATGGATTTTATATACAAATAAAAACAAAAATAATAAGTAAAGCAACAATAGGAGGTTCAAGATACATCAACAATTGATATATCTATTTTTGAATCTTTTTGTTTTTCTAATGAAATTTTATTTTAATTTTAATCAGAATAAAAGAAAATAATAGCATCAAAATAAAATGTAATGTTTAGTTGAATTTTCCGCCATAGAGAGACCATCATCAGAACACAATTGTAATATAGATGAATGTGATTTTGTACAAATAATAATAACACGACCTGTACGAATGGTAATAATAATTACCAGACCACTAGCATCAACAATAGTGTACTCAATGGAACGTTGTTAAATACTAGTAATAGATGGATTTGATTTCTATTGTACTATTTGTCCAAAAACACATAGGTTCTATCAAAATTCTCACTGACAACAATAATGCATGATATTGTACTAGAAAAAAACTAAAAATCTTTTCTCTCTTTTTTCAATCACGATCTCATAATATTTTATACAAGGTTGTGATGAACTTGTATTTTGGCATTGTTCGATCGCTTTCGCCTATTCATATTATACATGTTATTCTATGTTCTTGATAAATAATAAATGAATAATTAAACATTTTCCACCATTTAGATACTCTGATTTTACTTCTCGTGATGTAAATAATATTTGTAAAATTCTGTATTACTAAGATTCATCTGACCGCGTCTAAAAAAAAGAAGCAGAAAGAAACAATTTCAAAAGATTGATCTGCTCATGATAAATGCAGGTAAACTTAGTGCATTTTGTCTGAAATTATTTCTGTTCGACTTTAAGTCTTACGTAAGATGATTAGAAGAAATATACGAGACAACGCTTGATATTACTTTTTGTCAATAAATTATAGTCATATTGTGTTCGATATCTATATAGCACAATCGAAACATTAACCTTTTATTCTTTTCTAAATGAAATACGTTCCATTCACGTTGTTTCTTGATTCAAGTACGATAATCTGTGATGCAAAGAGAAAAATGAGAAAACGCATTGGTTCTATTTCTTTTTATTATAAGCAAACAACAACAAAACGACAGCACAAAACAACAACAACAAGATCCAATCGTATATTTTTATTCATGAATAAAAAGTTGTAGGCAATATCTATGTTGAACTAAGCCAATAAAGTACATATTCGAAAGAAAAAGAAAACTTAGAATAGGAACCTTCCCGCACATTCACAAAATGTCTTACAAATAACTGGCAACGAATGATTGACATTTAATCGAGCGATGATAAAAGACTCTTGTCTTCCTAGCCATTTAATAAAGATGTTCTCGTTTTTCTTCAGTTTGCTCTAGGTACAACATTGACATTTGTAATTGGTGGTAGTGCGATAGGTCGTAACGAATTGTGTGTTCTTATGAATGGGAAAATTCTTAGATCGTGTCGATGCCATAGTTCAGGTAAACTCATTAATGAAACAAAAGGACACAGTAAGATCACAATGTAGATACCATTTGGTAAAATATTGATACTTAAATCGACCAACAAAGATTGTGGAATTGGAGAAAAAAGCATAATTGATGTACAAATTACCATAGGCAACCATACAAGATTATATAATATTACAATATATAATAATTGTATGACAAGACGTCGATTTTTTCTCCAACTTTGGCGTTGTTGCATGTGTCGTTTTTGCCGTAGAACACGACACAATAGTCCAAGACTAGCAAGACTACTAACTGCAACAGGAAAAACAAGATCAATAAATTGATCGAAAGTACTAATTGTTGCTTCATAGAAATAGCAAGGTCCACCACATGTAATCATAGTATAAGTAAATTGATTAATACAAGGATAGAAAAAAATTAAATAAATATAGAGTCCTATTGGATAAATAATGCAAAAAATTATTGGTATATAGTGAAGAACTACTAAATGCTGCTTAAGAAATAGATTGTGAAAAACGAGTAAATAACGTTCTATTGCAGTAAAACCCATTAACATTAAAATCATTACATTAAATGAATAATCTTGACATGCCCAAAACTTGCAAAAAATATCCGATTGTATAGGAACAATATGATTTCGCAAATATGAAAGTATAATTGGTAATTCCGATGTTACCTTAAATACATTCAATGAAGAAAAGAAAAATCAAAAAGTCAAATTTACCTGTAGAAAACTGCAAACTAACACAGCAAAAACAGTATGAATTCGAATATGTTTGCGTAATATGCCTTTATGAATACATTGGAAAAAGATATATAAATAACAGGAAATAGATGGAATGATAAGAATAGTAAAAATCCAAAATGATATTGTACGTAATAGGGGCAATGGCAAATTCACAGATGTATCATTTGCAGTAATGTTATTATTAATGGTCGACATGCTTGAAGGAAAAGTCCGTTCTTCAATATGTATTGAGATTATGACGTTATTTATATACTAAAAATATTCATGTTATTAACTAACAATGGAAGGGTAGGAGCTTTTGAACGAAAATATTGACTATATTCGGGTCAAAAGAAAGCGTTAAACGAGAAACTAACGAATTTAGAATATGAGCTGTGTATGGCGTACCTGTACAGAGATTTTCAATTTTTAAGTTATGTATTATCAGGGATTATAAAAGCATGATAATAGATGAACTAATATCGACACCAAAATATAAGGCAGATGGCTATAGCGATGTCCCGGCCATCGATTGGTATAGAACTCATTAAGACGAAAGTTGATTTTTTTATGGGCATCTTTGGATCAACACTTTTTCCTTTGAGTATTTTCATCAATTTTCACAATAATCTCAACTCAAATTATGTCAAAATGTAGCTCAAATCATCCTTTTTCCCCTACAAAATTAACATTTGTTTTTTAAAATCCGCTAAGAATAAAATGTTGAGAGATAATAAAATATGTGGTAATTTTGTAGAGAACAAAGGATAATTTGAGTTGAGATTATTGTGAAAATTGATGGAAATACTCAAAGGAAAAAGTGTTGATTCAAAGGTGCCCATAAAAAATCAATTTTCGTCTTAACGAGTTCTATACCGATCGATGGCCGAGACATCGCTCTTTCGAATGGTGAAAATTGCAGCTCTCTATCTTGTTCCTATCAAAAGTTATTCGAAAAATAGCCACCTGCCTTATATTTTGATATCGATATTAGTTCATATATTATCATGCTTTCATACCCTTAATAATACATAACTTAAAAATCGAAAATCTCTGTACAGGTACGCCATATACAGCTCATATTCTAAATTCATTAGTTTCTCGTTGAAAGCTTTCTTTTGACCTAATTATAGTCCATCTTTTTGCTCAACAGTTTCCACCCTTCTATTGTAAGTAATTAAGTCTCCCCAGCATGATTACTTGTATGGTATGTGTATCTCTACGAGGAAACCTATCCACCTAATAATTTTCATTCAAGCTCATGTTATGTTCATAGGTATGGCTTCTATTGTAAAATGAAAACCTTATGAGAGTTCATGCCATTGCCTCTATATTTCAGAAAAACACAAATAACAAGTTTCTATTGAAATAACATTATTATTGGATGTGCTAAAATGATTGCAATACTTTCTTATTCTGTGCATATCTCAGCTTAGAAAAATGATGAAATCTTTATTTTTTTTAAAGATGCTCCATGAAACGTTCTATAAAATTCTGGACAAGAAATTTCTATTGATTTGATCTAATGATTTCTCCATGAGCAAAGTAAACTACATGTATGATTACACTATTGCCTGTCATATTGAACATGATAATAATTTTCGAAAAAATTTTTTACTTTCTACATATATGTCAATTCGTATAGGTCTCTGAACTGGATAATTATTTTGTCTCGTGATATTTAGTTGTCAAAGAAGTTAGACATTAACACTTAACCCGTTATAAATATATAAATAGCCTATAAATTAGTCTGACATGAGTATCGGTCAATTGTACTTTACTTTTACAATCAGATTAAATTTCACTCATAAATATAACAAATATCGATTTTCCTATTCAATGACTATAACAACTGAAAAAAATTAAAAGCTTCTTGGCACAGTTCCTTTAAGGCTGAAATATGTAACTCATATATGTTCTCTAACCTCATTAAATTAATGCAAAATACCTAAAATGAAAAATCTCTCATAGTCTATAGTTGTTTGGCAGGATAAAATAAGTCTGTTTTACATATCTATGATATCTACAACAGATTTTATGCACTATTATATATATTCATTAACTTACATATAACGGTATCCATTAATTTTTGAAAATCATTACTTGATCAATTTTGCAATAAAAAATCTAGAAAGCCTGACGCCTGTTATTCTCGGTTGCTAAACTTTGTAATGCGGAAGGCGAGTGAGGAGAGCCACAAAACTTCGATTTAAAATATACACTCACTATTTTCTTCGAAAATCTATGTGAATTTCACAAAATTTATTAAACATGAAATTCTTCGTTTTTCATTTTTGTAAAAGAAAAACTCCATGAACAAATGTGGTCATCATGCCCTCTACTTTTCTAATCTTTTTTATTATGCTTGATGATGTTACACTCAAAAGGGCTTACATGATGATTGAAAAGAGATGAAGATATTCAAGTTGGAAGTAACGTTAATTATGGAGACGTTTCCTAATATAGCACTAACATAAATTTGACAACTATTCATACACGCTTATAAGGGTATTAAAGGATAATTAAAACACGAGTTACCATACATGATCACAAAAATAATGAAGAAGCAGTATGCAAGTAAGAGGGAGAACAGAGACAAAAAAGAGAGATATTAAACCAGTGAAGAGAAGAACAAGAGAAAGCAAAGAAGAAAACAAAAAAAAGAAAGAAAGAGAGAGAGAGAGATGTATTACATTGTATCCTTTTTCTTTCTATTGATTCGTTTCTACAAAAAAAATAGCCGCTTTGAACGATACAATTCGTGTTGACACGACGTGTACAAAAAAAATGACTGAGGTGATCGTTTTGTCTTTTGTGATTATGTGTAAAAACGAAAGGACAGCTATACATCAGCCGAAGTCCTACACAGAATTTTTGTTGTAATATCTATTGCTGACTCTCTCGAAGCAAGAGATAAAATGGAAATAACCAAGCGAAATATGGAAAGGTATACGCAAACAAACATTAACGAAGCATCTTTTCATTTTAATCTTAAGTTTTGGTCTTCTTATTTGTGTATGAAATAACTGCGTGACGGTTTTAGATATATTTATAGGTTGCTTCCAGTTTTTGGAGTACGTCCACACTTGATTACAAATTTTGGTACCTTCCTTTTCTAGGTACTGAATCATTGGGGAGGTTTAATAAGTGCGCTCAGATCATCAACGAAAAGATGACAAAAATGAGCCCCCAGAAAATTTATTAAATCACAGTGAAAGACAATGAACATGTAGGAAGCGAGACTACTTCCCTGTGGAAATCCTATAATTATATTGAAAACATCTGATTTTTTTTCACCAAACGTTACATAGACTGTTCTATCTTCTGACCAATACAGGGTTTCCATAGTTTGGAAAAAATGCCGGCATGCCATACCCAATCATACCACTGAGGTAGACGAATATAATGGTATTCGTTCCAAATTCTTTGTAGCTAACAAATGAACGTTCCTGAGTGTCAAATCGCTTTTTGATCGAGTATATGCTCCAAAGATAGATCTTAATGAACTATTAAATAATGCACAGGGGTTTGGTTTTCCAGGCTCCTTGAAGTCACTATATACGATTTTCGCTATTACTAGTCGTGCTGTACTAGATATCGTGACTAAACATGGCTCTGATCTGCGTCAAAATTATATCATTGTTAAGGCATTCAGTATTGATTAGGATCAGTGTTTGAAGATAAATTAATGTTTCTTATATAAGATACGAATTTATTTAATATACTAGTTGATTATTAAAAACAGCATATGGCCTTCTTCAAAGATGCAAATATTGATTTATTTGATATTTTCTGCATACACATTCATTTCCTAATGAGCATGCATGTGGAAATATCAGCTCATTTATTTGTGCTTTAGTTAATAAGAACTGGAAGAATGAGTTCGTAGACTTTTTGAATATAGTTAATATCATACATGCATATTACACTGACCGAAATAAAATCTTTCTTTTTGTTTGAATACATCATTGGCATAGAATCGTTAATGATCAAAATCAACAAAGAGAGATAATTGTCTACTGATGTAGTTGAAAAGGGGATGATATGTAAAGTGAAAGAAAGAGTCTCTAGAGGAGCACATTGGTCGCGCTGAATATATTAATGTTTAATCACGAAATATAATTTCTACTACTATTGTAAATATCATGTTCGTTCATTAGCGCGAAGTTATTAGGGCTATAAGGAGTGTCCCAGAAGTGATGTGCAAGACAGATTAGAAGGCTCCCTCTAATAGTTGATTTTTTAGTTTTACTATTATGTTTATACTTCTCGTCTCTATATGTGTATTTCTAATCTTCGTTTCAAAAATATTTTCTTTCTCTTTATGATATTCAAGACAATCTGCCTTTGAGTAATATAAGATATAATTAACGGACTTATGTATATGACATGAAAAACAATACCTGTTATGGATCAAGTTCACTTATTTTTCATTTACATACTTCTATTTTCAGTAACAGACTAATTATATGATTGTTTTCATAAGTGAATAAATATAGAATATCTCTTATGGATAGTAATCTAAGCTCAAGTTCTTATCTGTTGTCATTAAATATCGATCATGATCAGACACCGATCAAGAATTTGATTCAAAAAGAAATGAACAAATTACAAGTTCAATAATCGAAATACTCAATACAAACGGCAGATTTTGAAAGACATGACGAAAAATTCAAAAATTAATTTTTTCTCTATTTAACAGTATTTTATGAGTGAGTTCTTTCATTCTGTGAAAAATGCTTCTGTTATGAAATGTAAATTAATTGCATTTTGTATGTTTTAGTACATTTTATGATTAAGATACTCGTTTTGTGAATTTTTCTTAAGTAAAAGAATATAGACCGTATTTATTACCTGTAATAGCGTAGAAAAATAAAATAAACGTTTAGTAACAATATAACACTTACTAAAATTATATCGCGAAAGGTAGCAAAAAATATGACTTTTCAATGAGACATAATAGAAGACCCCTTGCAGCTTGTGAACGATAAGACAGAATAGAAGACCCGAGGTCTTCTAATGTGTCAACGACTTTATAAAGCTTGAGGTCTATACCTTTCACTATGGATGAGAAACTGTAATGACATTGCCATATTCTTTTTTTTAAATTTTCCTTATCATATAGAGCGTCTAATCCTAATTCGATCACCAGATTTTATCTTTTTAAAAGAAAACTTCATAAGTTCTCTTCACAACATCCGTTTGAGCTAATTTTTAATTTCCGGGATAGAATAAACATTTCTATATCTTTTCATCAATTTTTTTTAAAAAGTTAATTGATCCTCAATGAGTAGTAGGCGTTACAAAGACACCTACTCAAGTTTTTTGTTCGTTCTCTTCCTTTCCTAATTTGATCACT